>JAYMSZ010002110.1:0-12634 GCA_036897665.1 Pelargonium citronellum
TGGCTCTACAGGTTGGTCCGGTCGGAGCAGTTGCGTCAAGATGGTTTATCAAGGTTGTCGCGACATAGTAGGTTGGCCACGACTCCGGGGTTGGTTGGAAAACTTGGTTTATTTTGGATTGATCCTTTCCTTGTCATTTCCTCTTGGTTTGTTTTGCCAACCATTTTACCTTGGTTAGCACGGTCGGTAAGCATTTTGAGAGGTATTGGCGGACTTGGCGTCGACGCCGAACTTGGCATATGACAACGAACTTAGCGCATGAACTTAGCGTACGACAAGTGATGTTGGGTGTTATTGGCGACCTCAGATTTCAGCATTGATAATGGGCCCGCGTGATGGCATTGGGCACTTCCAAGCGACGTTGAATGTTTCCGATGATTTTGGAGGCGAAGCTTTCTCCGATCAATCGTTTTCGGCACGTGACCGCGGGTCGGGCTTCTCAGACGAGAAGCCTGGTAACATGGCGCTCGGGCACCATATGTCATGTTTTCATTCATAGGTAGACTTATGATTTATAAATATAGTAGCCTTCTACTTCAAGCGATTTTGATTTATCAGTGTCATACCAGATTTGAATATATTTTTGTCTTGATTTAGTTGGGGCAAGCTCGAGTAGGCATGGGACTGTTCCATGTATTCTTAAATACTGAACCAAATTTGTAGTAGTAGTTCTTTTGTGTAGAGACTATTGTAGGGGGAGGGCATCGTTGGTTCAATGAAACTTACCTGGAAAGGCTCGTGTAGGCAAGACGACTGATAGTCATGAATGGTGACCCAAATTTGCTCACGATGGCAAGGAAATAGAGGTTCATATATGCTTCTTGACTTATTTCTATGGTTACAAGTAGCTCGTAGCAGCGACGAGACATACAACCATAGATATTCCTTGACTTTTTGGTGTGGTTACAATGGCATCGTTGTGGAGATGAGACGGATAAGTATGAGTACTTCTTTTGATGCTTCTTGGTTTAAGGATTTGGCTCATGTTGATGATGTACGAATATTCCCATGAGACATTCGCAAGCATGATATGTCCTTGGTCTTAACCTTTTGCGTGTATGGAAAACAGCATCCTTAGACTTTCTAAGGAATGAGACAACCTCGGAATTGGACAGCCACAAGAAGGAAAAATTCGTGGTCATAAGTTTTCATGGGAATGAGACATCCGCGGTCTTGAACTTTAGCAGGAATGGAACATCCGCGGTCTTGGATGGAGATTAATATTTCTCTAATTATTTCTATACTTTTCTTTAATTTTTGTTTTTTTTTGTTTTTTCACTTTTCATTTCTCGATAATGTCGATTTATCGATGCACATTTCGGGTGATGGTGGTCGAACTTGTCTCCTAACCTATATGCCTTGGTGGGCTATGATAATTTAATTTGATGGAGTTGATCCATAACTTAATGAGACATGAAGATTAAATGCTTTAGGAGAGTTGACTCATGCCTTCGGGAGATATGGCAATTAAACTTTCTTTGTGGCGCTGACTCATGCCTTTATTAGCCATAAAAATAAAACGTTAGGGGAGAGTTGAACTATATCTTCAAGAGGCATGTCGATTGAACATCCTTGGTGGCGGTGACCCATACCCTCGTGAGGCACGGCGATTGAACGTTTGGAGAAAGTTGACCCATATCTACGAGAGACATGACAATCGAGTTTCCTTGGCAACTATGACCCATACCACTTTGAGGCATGACTATCAATGTTTAAAAGGGTTGACACGTGCCTTCGGAAGACATGGAAATTAAACTTTCTTAGTGGCGATGATCCATGTCATCGTGAAACATTGCGATCAAACATCATAAGAGAGTTGACTAATTCTTTCAGGAGACACGACGATCAAACTTCCTTGACGATGTTGAATCATGCTCTTGTGGGATATGGTGAAGAATGTCTAGAGAGAGTTGATTCATGCCTTCAAGTGAAATCGCATGGGCGACAATCCCTTTAGAGGATAGTATTCTCTACTTTGAATTTTGCCTTTCGAGTTAGGTCTCGTATGAGCTGACCCTTCGGGGGCCATCTTGGCCTCCAAGGATGCCACCTTTGGAGGACAATTTGTTCAACACGAAATTTTTCCTTCCAAGCTAGGTAGCATGTGAACTGACCCTTTAGAGATTGTCTTAGTGTACAAGAATGTCACCTTTGGAGTAACACTATATGTGTGATCATCCCTTTAGAGGTACAAGTCTTCAATGCTGGTTTCCAAGAATATCACCTATGGAGTGACACTACATTGGTGACCGTTCATTTAGATAAAAATAATTTCAAAATGGACTTTCATCTTGTGAGATAGATTGTATATGAATAGACCCTTCATAGGTCTTTTTGGTCTCGAAGGTTTCCACATTTGGAGTAACATTGCACGTGCGCATGTCAATTTTGAAGGCAAAGTGTTCAACATGGAAGTTTGCCTTGTGAGCTAGGTTACGCATGAACCAACCTTACTAAGTATTATTATTTATTTTTTTTTTGAATAATTTACAAGGTACTTCGCACTTGGGGATTACATTATGATAAAGGCTAGCATTGCCAGAAGTAATTTGTTCCCATGGCTTCTTACTGTCTTCCCTTATTTGGATCATCCAGTGTTTATTATCGATGTCCTGTTCAACCATCGTGAAAGACTGATCTCCAGTACTTGCTTCAGTTGAGGGCCGCTTAAAACATGTTGTATGATGACTTAGACTTTCAGCCTTCGAGATGGTGCTCCTCTTCAAATGCTGATGGTGTCGCATTAGGCCATAGTGGGGAAGCTTCCAAAATGTGAAATAAGATATTTCGGTTATCTTGGTTCCTTATTGAAGGCAAAGTCCATATGTTTTCATTAGCTTAGTGAGCCTCATCGGGCTCCGATAGGGTGGACATGAAAGTCTTAGGCAAAGGCTGCCCTATCACCTTGAATATCTTAGACCGTTGGGAGCATTGAGAGCTTTCTTTCTTTCTTAGGTTTATAAAATTCAAAGCTCGAAGGGGGAAATGTGGAATAACGTGCGGGGTGATGAGATCTCTAGAGCCTGAGAGGACTCGAGCGAGCATGGTTGCGAAAGTCACTATCACTTGGTCTAGGGTGATATTGAGCTTCTCCAGGGTGATTCCCATTAGAGCTTGAAGTTTCCTCTGAGGGGAAAAAGGCTCGTGCAGAGATAATTCAATTCTATGCCTAAAGGATGGGGCCCTAACATTGTAACCAACTGTTGATTGGTGGCTATATTTTCGTAGTAGTGTTGGATGAGATCCAGACTTGCCCGCTCAAATGGTTTAGTGCGACCTTGTGCTGAAACAAAGAGTGGAGCACCCATGAGTGCCTCATCTTCTAGAGGTAGAAAAGGAGGCATATTAGCCTTTCATTCATGGTGACCTTACGGTATGTCGAGAGGTAGACGAAGACCGTCCAACACTTAGGACGAGATTGCACTTCCCCCATGTTTGAGGGGTTGGATCTTCCTTCCAACCCATTTAGGGTGTGGAAAGCAATGTTTGAACTTTTCATCTCCTCCTCAAGCCTCTTGGAGGTTTTTAGTCTCTTTTGCAGTGACAAGTTCATTCTTCAGAATAGGCTTGAATGGAGATGTAAGGAGGAATGTACCTCTTCATATGCTTCTATTTGTCTTGCTTTTGTGAAGAGATGCAGAGAGGTATGGACCTCTCCCTTACATTTATTCAACGGAGGGAGGTTCCCTTCATTTACTGTGTGAGGTTAAGGGAACGATAAGTTTCAAGTCATTCCCAACAATAGAATCAAATAATGCGCCAATTTTTAATCAGTCAATCAAAGCACACTAGATTGTTGTCGTCTTGTCTACAAGTTGAGGTACTTTTCCTAAGTGTTATTCTCTGAGTCCATTTTCAAGTGTTTATATCCAATGTCAAGGGTACGTCGGTCGTGGTGTCTTGAGCTTGTAACCTGTGTAAGGCAACACACTAAATAACGAATACCCCGAATGTGGATCCTGGATATTGCCTTAGACATAAGAGTAAAATCTTGAATAAAATCACAAAAGTTCTAGAGAAAGTTCTAGCGAGTAAAAGTAGAAAGAGAAAGTGCAATGCAATTGTGAGAGATCTCGTTCTCCTACTGAGAGAGGTTATTTGTACTTGTTACCATTTATGTCACATGTCAATTTGTGGCTGGTCAGTAGTAAGGTGGGATCCGCTTTGGGCCCACTTGTGGCTAACACTCTTGCTTCTAGGACGTGCCGTATTGGGAGCAATCCCAAGGGGGCATGTTTCAAGAGCAATTCTCTTGAGAATAAGTCCGCAAAGCCATGTTTCAGGAGCAAAATTGTGACAAACGCGACACTATTGTCGTGAGATGAAAATGACGTAGCGCTCGAACGCCACATATTGTGACGTTATTTGTCGGGTGGACTTATAAAAGAATTATATTTTATATCACATAGCAGTGAAAAATAATTTGAATGGAAATGAAGAAAAGTTCATAAAATTGATACTAAAACCTCTCGTACAGTATAGGAGAGTGAATTATGGAGAAACTATAATGTTGGGCTAATCATTAGTTAGTTAAGATCATGTGTCGGTCAAAGACATATTCACCTAATTTATATTAGTTTTAATCATGGGATATTATTTCCGATCCGAATCAATCATGTGAGCTATATTCTCCAATACCTATATTTCGGGAACAATAGAAACACATTTTCCAATATAGAAAACAATTAATTATCGTTAATTGGACTCAAATCTTAATCTACCATACTTGTTAAGATGGTAAATAATATTATAAACTAGCAGTTGAATTAAATAAAAGAAATTGGAATTATTTTGTTCAATGATAATATGGAAGATTTGCAAAGAAAATAAAAAGGATTCGAACCATATGCACCTAACACAGCTTTGTCTCCCACCAAATTCACTACATTACATTACCAAGAGTGATGGCTTGCATGTCTCATACCTATATGCACGTTCTATTTCATATGTGTTTTCTTCTTTCCATTTTCGTATTTTATCCACAATATAAATCTACGACAGTACACAATGAAGAACCCATGTTAAATAAAATAAAATTCTAACTATTTTATACTTTTCAATGATTTCAACTATTCATTATATTACTCTAAATTAATATTTTATAATAACTTCATTTTTAATAAGAGAAATACAGTCATTCGTTTATTAATTTATGTCTTGTATCTTTTTAAAATGTGATAAAGGGCTACTATTACAGGACACAGATGATAATGATATCAAAACTTTATGTGTGCAGCTGTGCACATAAGATCATTGAAATAAAATGGCATGGTTCATGAGTATTTAAGACTCATGTGTTACACGGAAATATTTATAGGAAATTTGAACAATATTAATAACATTTTTATTTTTTTAGGAACAAAATAATATCTTTATATGAAGTTACAATTATTTTTTATTTGTTGCCTAGTTGCATCAAAATAACTGTTACCAAACTCTACACGTTGAAGCGCTTAATGTCTAGGGTAATGAAATATGGAATATAAGTAGTAAGACAAAGTGTTTAAAATGAAAAACAGTTTTATATTTTTCAGTTTGCTTTAGAAATATGTGTAACTAAATATGGAGAAATACTTTATAACTAAACATGTTCCACGTGGTAGAGGTTTCTAGGGGCCTCACCACTTGGCACAAAAGAGCAAAGATCGTATGGAAGTGCCTCAGCTCACCTGGAGCTCGTGTCTGGCGTGGCTGAAAATCGAAGGCCCGATTAATAATATTAGGAACCCTAGGAGGCTACTCTGCGTGGTAGAGGCTTCTAGGGGATTCAATGTCCTTCCCAGAGCATAAGAGACATACAAGAACCGTCGGCCTCGCCCAGTGCCGCACGCGGCGCAGCCGAATGAGCTATAACTCCAAGCCCCAAGTGGACCCACATAGCTATCGGCCAATCACACGTTGACATGTGACAAAAATGGTAACAACTATATATACTCCTCTCTGTGATTTATTATTGCATATTTTACTAATCTCTCTTGCTTACTATCTCTATAGAAAAGCTCTCATTCTAATGGCTGAGACAACGTTTTGGGAATACCTCGGGTATTCCGTTCTTTGGTGTGTTGTTTTCGCGCAGGTCACAAGTTCGAAGCCAAACGCGACCCGACCCCTTGACACTAGACCTTAACTTGGATTGAAAGCTTGAGACTTAGTTAAATTCAAACACTTGGAATTTTCCTTAACACGTGGAGAAGAAGACGAAGCGAAATCTAGTATGTCCACGTTGACCATTTCAAACAGGCACGTCACTCATAGATCAACCACAATAAAATCATCTAAATAATTCACCATTTTAAGCTACTTTCAACTATACATTTCCATGTTAATTAAATGTAAAAAACAGATAAATTAATTAGTTCAAGACTTCTAGTTTATAACGGGTCCGTCAGTTTATTGGACAATTCCCTAAGATAAGAGATATTACCCAAAAAAGTGTCCTAAAAAAACAACATATTCTTCAACAAATTAATCTATAACATGCATTAACAAAGAATTTGAAAGACCATATTCAAATATGTTATTCATTGGAAGAATACATAATTATATGATTGAGGTCTTCACTACTCACTAACCAAATACTTAAATTTGAATCAAACCAACAGCTTCATCATGAAATGTTCAATATCCTAACACAAAATACATATCCAGTTATACAACAGAAATTAAACAATCTAATTAATTAAGAAAATTCATCAATTGAAGATCAAACATTGAGCTTAGCATCCAAAGCCATGATGGTGCTAATATTCAAACTCATATACTTGCTGGTTCCAATCATCATTTGTTGCACAATCAATCTGTTTGCCCTCTCGGATGGATGGAATGGATCCCAAAACGCGTAGACGTCCCTGTTAGGGCACAAATTAGACGCCGGAGTACACAGTCCGATTCCATTGTAGGGTCCTTGTCCACAACACGCTATCTTTGACGTTACAAATCCTATACATTCATTGAGACATAAAAAGTTAGACCAACGAAAAAGAGTCTAAATTGACTACAAAAATGTACCGGAACAAATATTCTTAAGTACATGTACATTGAAAATAAATTTAGACCAACATTTTTATATAATGTTCAACTTGTTGCAGCAGGATGCTCTCATTAGTATCCGTTGACGGGTGTTTGAATTTTAGTTGATCAATGTCAATGTTGACATAACCTATTTTCGTAAAAGTTGATCTTATTTCTATATATTATGAATGAAATATTAGAATCAAACTTAACTATCTGAAAGTTTTTTAACATAAAAATTAATAATTTATTACTTTAAATTGTACGGTAATAAAGTTGATGTATAACTGAAGACTAGAAAATCAAATCGTCCCAAACAAGACTAACGAAGAGACTAAACATCTAAAAGTTTCCGACACATTTAATTGCATATGTCAAAATATATATTCATTTGATATTGATAATATTTTCAATAATGTGTAATTTATTTATGAATAAAAAATATAAAAGAACAGTGAAACAAACAATTGTGGGGCTGAGGTAATAAATTTGGTTAATTACATGTCTATGTGACCACTGACCAGACAGTCCATTCAATATAGACCAACCAGTAGTCAACTTTGCAGCCTTTTTTTAAGTCTTCTATCAAGATTTACAAAACAAAAATTAATTACTCAGTCGAGATTTTTTATTAAAATAATCATTTATTTTGCTAGTAATAATTATTTCTTCAAAAAAAAAAAAGAAGTCAAAGCAAAGACTCACAAGTTACAACAAGAAACATAATACTAGTATAAATTCCAAGTATATTTATAAGAAAATTAAGTGTACATATTTTACTATAAAATAAGTCCACAATGATAAATAAACAATGAAAAAAAAACAGAATTGTTTATAAAAATGTTTGGACAAAATAAATGAAGATGATAAGAACACAAAAACTTATATGTTGATTTATCATTTATAGTTAATTTACACTTTTTTTATGTATTTATGTGATAAAATTTGTTAATCCCAGTGTGTTTGTGATTGAAGTTTACATTATCGTAATGAATTCAACAACATATATTGTTTAAGTTCTCTTTAAGAAAAAGATGAGCTTATATAACGTGAGACTATGTGTCATCGAGACATGACATGTTGTCGTTCTTAGTAAAGACTTGAAAGTAGAAACAAACTTTAAACTTACAAAAAAGTAGTTGACGTACCATATTCTTGTGGATTAGAGATAAAATCCATGTTCATATCAAGTGCATTTGCAGCAATAAAGACTTGAGATCCAATTTCTGTGTTTAGGTTATTTATGAGCTCAACAAGTTGGGGATTGAACAATGCTGCTGCTCTTTGCAGCTCCACCGCACATTCTCCGTTTCGGCTGTGCTGTGCCAATTCCGCCGGTACACAACCTATCGGTCCCGTGCCCGTCACCACGATACGTCGGGCTCCCATTTCATATAGTCTCTACTTATACAGTCGAGAACACGAAAATTATTAACATGTCGAAATACATAAATATGTATAGAGATGTGCGAGACAGTGCAAAAAGTTGATTAACTACGTAAATGTAGGTACAAAATTAAAATGTTTTGACATTCTCACGACGATCTTCTTCGTAGTTTCAAACTTAAAACATTATAACGAAAGTTGAATATATATATATATATATATTTAATATCAGTTGAGCTACATAACAGGAGTAACTCTCTTCTTTTAACCCAAAACTCCACACCACCACCTATGCAATGGAAGTTGATTCCCGACCTCCCACGTGGAGAAGTAGGATATATAATTAATTATTTTTTGAGTTAAATTTATAAAATAACTATATATTTTTATCTATATCATGAGGTATATATTTGTAAATATTATATCTACGAACAATTAAAGGTACAAAATGTAAATATGTGTAAAAACACTATTTATAAGTGTAATAAATGTGTTAGTAAATGAGGAATTAAATAAGAAACAAAATGGTCGCTCATCTCACCAACCAGACACACCAAATTAAGTACAATAATTCACTCCTCGTCTCAGACATCTATATGGACTCATCCACAATAAATATGCCTCCCCATTAATAAGTCCTATTATATATTTAAAAATAAATATCTACACTTATATGCACCATTCATCACATTAAATTTAAGAATATTCAACCTATATTTGCAATAATAATATAATAATAATTTTCTTCTTTTGGCCATTGCTTTTGTGTTTACATAGCTATTTTTTTTCTTCCAATATTATCCAAAATAAGGTGTAACACAATGACACTGAGTAAGTACATACAAAATAGGAGGTGAAATTAAGACACTGAATTGCATGTAATATCCAAAATATGATTAGGAAAAACATAATTGAATTTTTTTATTACCAAAATAGTTAAGTGTGCATTAATAGAGAAAACATAAACTTACTGCGAAAATGTCTAAATGAAATAATAATCATGAATGAGTTCAAAATATGGAATAATTAGATATCTACTCTAACTATTTTAAGTGTTGACGTCTTTCCATTTTCAAGGTATTTTGAAAAACTGGAAAACAATTTCCTATTTTCTAGTTTACAGTTTTTCACTCGAAAAATTGTGCAACTGAACGAGTTTTCAAATTTTTTCAGTTTTCTGACAACAATTTTTTGTAAAACCGGAGAAATATATTCTACCTAAACAAGTCCGAAACACTACGACCTAATAAATGCATCAACAAAGGAAAGAGAAATTTACTTCTAAAATTTTGCGATACTCAGAAATGATATAGACAACGTAGTCGGGAAGCGTGAATTGGCGAGATCTTGCAGAGAGCGGAACCAAGAAATAGTTGTTGACAAAATCGTTGCCTCCAAGTGTTATAAGAACAAGAGCTTCGTTTACAAGTTGTTGTGTCCGCTCAGCTCCAAGAATTGCGCAAACCCTTTGTTGATATTGTTGGAAGTACTCCAATTGTCTAGATATTCGGATAGTATTTAGCTGCAAATAAAAAGGGAAACTAATGTAAACATAATTATCAACTTAACATATATATGTGTGTGAGAGATGAGTAATGCCTCAAAATTTGTGAATTTGTACTTACAAATTGAATTCCGGTGTCGTTGAGAATTCCAATGCCCGCAGAAGCGAAGTTAGCTCCAACGAGAAGTCTATCTCCTGTGAGCTGCGGGCTCAAGTACGGCAATGTGGGTTCCGAGCCAATTTGTTCGCCTAGAATTTAAGGACAACGTTTTGTTAATCACATCATGATAAAAAAATAGAGAAGTTTAGGGTTCGTTTAGTTGCTAGAAAACATATTTGATTTTCTGTTTTCGTTTTCAATTTTCGATTTTGGTTTTCTATGTAATATTTGGAGAGTTTAGAGAACTCGTTTAATTTGAACATTTTTCATTTTTATGATTTCAAGTTTAAATTGGAAACAACGTAAAAATAATTAATTTTAAATTAGTAAATAGAAACATTTATGCATAATATATACCTTGTGAGACATAAAAAAGAAAAGAAAAAAGAAGAAGTAAAATGAGTAGTGAAATACTAAAAAAGAAACCGTTTTTCATTTTCAAGATAGTTTGAAAAACTGAATACTTTTGTTTTCAATTTTACGGAAACAGTTTTAACGAAAAACGTGATAAATACTTCACAACTAAACAAGTTCTTATGCACCTAAAGATAAGAAGAAAAAAAAAAGAGAATAACATAAACTACTTATGAAAACGGAAGAACATATACTAAAGAACGTTTAAAAATAAAACTACTCGAAAGTACGTACATTGGAAATAATACCGATAAATTTTTAAATATGTTCGTGAACAATATTTCTTGTGCACTTGTTAGTACACAAGTCTTTTTTTTTTTGTCTTAACCATGAGGTTTTTGAAGCAGATTCGTGATCAACACGAGATCAGCATCTTTAAGTCATACCACACTCAGACTAATCATATTTGAGTCGAGTAGAACCACAAGGACGATAAATCTCTCCCTACCAAATGCAATTGCATTTCCTAGGACTCGAACTCTAGACCATAGGGTTAAGCTGAAACAACCATTTACTAATCAACCAAAGACTTAGCGGTTGGTGAAAAAGAAGAAGAAAAAGTTAGCAATCTCAAAACATACACTTATAAACATTTTGGTTATCAACCCTATTCCCTAAATATTTATCTTTTTCAAACCATATATTATTAGTATGCGTTTATAAATGCTCGAATTCTTGATTCGAAAGAAATATATAAACTCTACAACGTACTGATAATATCAGCAATGTTGAGGCCATTAGAGAAACGGCCAGTGGGGCGGTGAGTTGGGTAGTCGATGCCATAAGGGTAGTTGTCAGCTCGAGCAGTGGTGGCGAGATAGTCATTATTTCCATTATCGACTAGAGAATCTCCGAACACGAAGAACGCACGTGCCTCAACCCGAGGAAGAAAAACAGTAGTAGTAGCTAAAATGGTAACTATAATTAGACCTAAGATATTGATCCAAGAAAGAAGGAGAGCATGAGAGGTGTCCATGGATAGATGGTATTGGGTGCAACAAAACCCTAGAAGATGAAGAATTCTAATTATGGGAGGGAGTGATCAATGAACGTATGAAAGAGAAGCTGTTTTGCAGCCTTTATATAACATATGCTATGCCATATCAACTCTCATGCATTTATGGCCTTTTCCTACCAACTATGCAATTATATGAAAAATTATAATTTATAATGAGGGAAATTAAATATTAATTTAATTTTGAATTATTTGCTGTTGAAAACAGTTTAATGGTTATTGGATCGAGGCATGGCCACCCTATCCATAAGCTCACCAAAGATTTTTCTTTACCAAACTAAGTTGTTATACGTGAGTTTCATGTTTCTATTTTCTCATATCAAACATGTTGATAGTTAATTAAACTATAAAACGAAATAATTATAATAAAATATCAAAGTAATTCTATGCTGACAAGACGACAACAACGATCTCATGCGTAGATTAGTGCATGATTTAGTATCTTTATTTTTAGACTTTCCAACTTCTCGATCAAATCTTATTCTATCTGATGCACATGCTTTTCTTGATTAACGTGACACACTAGATTGTTGTTTGTTGTCTTGTCCATGTTTTAAGAAATTATCTTAAATGTTTGATTTTCTAAGTCTCAAGTTCTCTCGTCCCGTATCAAGGTCCAATGTCAAGAGGACGGCAACCGTCGTACTTCAAACTTGTGAATTGCGCAAGGCAACACACAAAGGACGAAGTACTCGGGGTGTTTTCTGGACGTCGTTTGGGAGTGAGAATGAGTTCTCGAACGGAATACATGAAGGCTCTAGAGTGCATTTCTAGAGAGATAAAGAAAGAGATCGAGAAAGTGAAATGTAATTGTGAGGATCCCTATCACTTACTAAGATAGGGGTGTTTATACTTATTACCATATTGGCCACGTGTTTGATTGGTCGATAGCAATATGTTGTCCACTTTGGGCCCAGTTGAGGCTTGCAGATCTAGCTCCTCTAGGTGCGCTGCGTACGGGTACGTACTGGATGAGGCTGATAATTTTCGTTAGAGGTGGAAAAATTTAAGGTCGGATCGGGTTCGGGTTTTGGAAGGCTCGGGGTTTGGGTTGATGAACCCTAACCCTAACCCGACCCTATAGAGTTGTAGGGTTGGTCGAGTTTTAGGCATAAAATGCATTGTTTTTTGCGGGTATACCTGA
>JAYMSZ010002111.1:0-12630 GCA_036897665.1 Pelargonium citronellum
CGGATAGGCATCCGGAGAGGAGGCTAAAGGCTTCATTTAAGGTTCGATTTTTTGTTTATCAACAATACTTGCTTCGAATTATGAACCAGTGTTCAATTTTATGTATGAGTAAGTTTGTGTTAAATTTCCTGTGCATGTTATTGAACTGATATAGGACTGGCTTTGTACATATAGTTTTAGGCCCTAGTGAATCAAAATGTTGACATCTGTTAAGAAGCAAAATTTGAGCTTGAATGGTACGAGTTTTGTGGAGATGGACAAAGAGGAGATAGGGTCATCATGCCTGATTACTGACTTTGAGGCTGTAGCTGTTAGTTCCCGAGGCTATCATGTATTGCTGTGCTAATTGAAAATGCTACTTCATGCCTGCATGGGCAGTCACTATTATTTAGCTTTAACTTATTTAAAGAGTCATTCCTACTTTGATGATAACTAGGAATAGACGAACATAGCCATTGTGGGCTGAATGAGAGCCTTTTCCGGGACTTGCTAGCATAGCATTTTAGCTGTTATGATGTCATTAGGGTAATGCTGTTTTCAGGGTCTAGTTGCTGTAAGTGGACTCTGGTTATGTTGGAATCATTCCAAAATTGCCATAATTCGTTAGTCATTATACGATTTCTGTTCTAGGTGATCCAAATTATAAATTTTGGATATTGAAGCACCAAAATGGTACAGTTGCAGAAAGTCAAGGGCATGACCCCCTAATGGACCTAATCTATATGAAAGCTTCCACATGCTAGATAGCTTGGAACAAAACTGTGAGCTATGACGAGGTGTGTCTTGGCAAAGAACCTCTGACTATCAAGTAAGGCAAGAGCAAAATAAGAATCTCTAAGCAAGAGAATTCTTAGGGAATATATAGGAAGAAAATGTTCACTCAAGTAAATTGGCTTATACCTCTCTTTGCTGA
Organism: Pelargonium citronellum; assembly: GCA_036897665.1. Taxonomy (NCBI): domain Eukaryota; kingdom Viridiplantae; phylum Streptophyta; class Magnoliopsida; order Geraniales; family Geraniaceae; genus Pelargonium; species Pelargonium citronellum. The sequence continues at coordinate 914 of JAYMSZ010002111.1, forward strand.
AGAGATGATATTTAGTGGAGAAGAGGGTGGCAATAGAGAGATGGTCTACTGAAGTATGTGGCCAAAGGCTATTGGCAGTGAACCTGCCTCCAATTAAGAGTTGACAAGTGTCAAAAACTCAGAATGCTACTTTAGTATGTCTGAGGTGTTGGAGGTAGGCAGTAGCCTGCTACATCACATTCTTGACACTGCAACTGAGTGAACTGACTGTCCTTGTGATTGGTATAAATGTCGGTTGTAGCTGTTCACGTGAGCAATCTTCTTTTCGGCACCTAGGTGGAAACTTCAGCTAGGTATCCTCAGTTAGGAAATCTTTAACGTAAAATATACTCTCGAGAAACAATTGAATATGTTCTGGAGCTGGACTTCTAAGTTGCTACCCTAGATGCAATTCTAGCTGCTCATTATTTTTATATATACTAATGTATCCTTGCCTTATATTTCACTGTTACTTGCTGGTTTGTTTTTCCTAATAGTGTTTTTAATGTGTTAGCTAATAGATTACATTGGATAGTGGTTCGCCTTTAGTTTTAATGATTTGACCTTAGTTTGGACTCTGAATGTCATTTCTTGAGGGAACTAATGTTTTCCAGCAACTTGTAAGTTCTTAGGTCTACTTTTCTTAAAACCTGACTCCTGAGATGTAGTAAATGCCTTCTTGAAAGCATTTACTCAATCTACATCGAAACTTAAAGTTGTGCTCTTTCCTCTTACACATGACATAAAAATTCTCCAATTTCGTGATTTAATATATTTTCTGTTAAAGATACATTATGTTGGGATTGAGAAATATGTTTTCTTGGAGACAACATAGCCTAGAAGTGCACATGAAAGTGTTGAAAAAATACTTGCTGAAAACAGGCTTGAGGATATGCAATGGACTGTGCTCAATTTTTGTTAAAGGAGATTCATCATTGTACATTATGTGCTGTTGCTGCTGCTGATGCAGTTTTGATGTCATAATCATTATGGCTCATGTTGTTTATAGTAAATGATACTCTTGCTGTTTCCTATTTTTTCTATGGGGTGCGATAATGCAAGCAATTGTAAGCTTTACTGCTGTTTATATTTGTTGAAAGATAAGAGAAACATTATAATATTGATCTTAATATTAGTGCATAGGAGGAGAGCATATCTATAGCCTTGATAGTTTGACTACCTACAATGGCTAAAAGGTAAGAGAATAACTATAGAGATTATAATTGAGGAGATAATGGATATTAATGCATTCTCTCCGTCCCAAAATGAGTGTATTGATTTTCTTTGAGAGAAAAATTAAGGAGAAGTTAGTTTGTGGGGTATGTTTCCTTTTGTATCTCCATGAACATGTGCTTTAACAAACTTAAGGATCTTATTATAGAGACACTATTGAAAATTCATGAATAACTAACTTCTTATAACGTAAAAGTCACTCATTTTGGGATGGAGGGAGTAATTGAGAATCTAGATCAATAATTATTGATTTTCTGAATTATTCTCTAACTATATTCATTGTTGATTATCTGTTGTGTTCTTGTAGGCTTTTGAAGAGGCTGAACTTCCAAGGCTGAAGGAGGAGAAACCAGGTCTTACTCATAACCAATACAAGGATTTGATATGGAAGCTATGGAAGAAATCTCCAGACAATCCTCTCAATCAAGTAAGCTCTGTAATTCTCAATCTCATATATATTATGACATTGTAGATTTAAGTGACGGTTGGGTGTTAGTCTGGTTAGATAAAACATATCTTATCCTATCATATTATCTTTTCCCATTTACTTCCCTACACTATATTTCATAAAGTAACTTGAATGTAAAATTTAACGAGTTTTATCATATATCTTCCATTGACAGACTTCATCTGTTAGTTGAACTTTTAGCTAATAATTGTAATGGCTTCTCTTCACTTATTATTTCTCATTTTGACCTGTCTACAAATTTGAAGAAGACGACCTCTTAGATCTCTCTCCCATATTAACAATCCCTTAATGATATGAACCTTCTGTTTTCTTTTAGTTCTGAATTTTTATTTCAAATAAAAAGTGAAATATCTTGTCATGCTTGGTCTTCGGTTTTGTTTTAAGCTGCTCTTTCTTATTGTTTGTTTTGTATTTTCAGGTTGCGGAGTAATAACTGCTGTCCAGGGCTTTAATATGAACGGAACTTGTGGTTTAATGTGTAGTTAGGAATTTGTAGACTCGTCTTTTATGTGGAATTACCAGTGCCTGCCTACATAAACTAAAAAACCTGATTGTATTAGAAACATCTTGCCCAGTTTATGATAAAACGACTATTGTACATGCAGAGAAATAATATTGGCACAGATAAGACTGCCATTTCAATATTTCTTGCAGCACAAAGTAGTTCCATTTCCCAGCAATTGCATATGGTATGTATTCCCATCTCTCTGTTATGCTGCAGAATCTTCTGTTATTTTGAGTTAATAGGTCCACAAACCGCAAGATGGTCAAAAGTTTTGTTTGAGTCATAGTAGTACCGGTTGTTTGAAGGAATGGTTTGTATATTGATTTTCCCTTGATGTATAGACAGTCAAGTCAAAATCACTTTGAGGTTGTCTGGACAACATTATTGTGAGACGTAACCCTTAGAACATGCTGTCACTTATATCTTGGAACGAGATTTGACAGGTTTGGTCCGCCTTCATTACTGCCTCCATCTTACACTATTCTTATAAATTTGAATCCATTCGTTAGGTAAGTATAGAGAATCTTAGTGTTATCTGTGACCTCTTACTCTTTAATGTCATGTAAGTTTTGATTCATAGAACTATCACGCTTATTATAGCAATGATTCAAAAGTTGGTCCATCCGACTCATAGCATGTTTAGTAACACTACTCAATGGACCCCTTAGACTCGCTGGAATTTTAGAGTTAGCTCGTGATTGAGGATTTTGTTTGTCTTAGTCCTTGAACCATCGTTTTTCAAGTTTAATCCCCATAACCGGGTGGAATCAGCTTAAAAAGTCACATCAGCGTGCCACGAGACGATTTTGGTTTACAGAGTGCATATGATTTTGAGAGGTAGAAAGGACTTTCCTAAGCTTGGAAGTGACTTGCCTTTCACCAGACAATCATTGATTTGAAAATACTCAGATACAGAAACTACCACTACTACTCCAACTATTTTGTGGAGTAACAAGTACAGCTGTTGAATATCTCCAGCTCGTGTAGTGCCTAATGTCTCTTATTAATGTCTCTTTTGTAGACAACCACATGCTATATTGAATAGCAGCTTAAGTTAAAATGTTAAATGTTGCCCTTAGCTGACACTGCCCAACCACCCCTACAAGCTGGGGTTAGATCCTTTGTACTCCTTAAGTAAATTCGAAGGTTCAAAAGGTGTAATTATTGTTTCCATTTCTGTGTTTTCCAGTTGCTCATTTGATCTTCTCCACCACCATCATTTATTGAGCCTGAACAGTTTGGTAACTTACCAGATTGTGCAATGAACTGCAATATAATTTAGATGATTTCTACTGCCTAACTAAACCATTGTGCCCATAGAAGTTTAAATTTTGATTTTAAACTCTTGAACAATGCTAAAAACTCTTTTTCAATGTCACTGTCTTGCAGCTTCTTATTTTCCACAAAGATATTTGGTATGTACATTTATTCAAAATTGATACAAATATCTTTACAATTATTGTATGTCATCTGAATTTAACTACCAGATTATGCTTTTTGTCTAGGAAAATAAATTCTTGATTTGGCTGCAGAACATGCCAATCACACTGCTACCAACCTAGTGCCATAGTCAATGACAAAAACTTGAGGCCATGTTAAGTTCAAGAAGCAGGACTGAAATTTCAAGAAAATTTGCTGCCTCTGCAATGGACTTGCAAGTAAAAAGAGAAAGTCAGTTTCTTGCTTAATCCCCATGGTTGGAAGCCAATGGTTTGACCTCTCAGTCTTATCAGTCCTGGGGACTAAGAGCAGGACCATTGCGAACAACACTGTCATTGTTGGCCTCAAATCAGACAACTCCAGCAGAGATATGCTTCTCCGAGTGCTCACTTTGGATGTCAAGTCCGGGGACTCTGTCCTCGCCATTCATGTTCAGGAAGCGGATGACGATACTTTTGATCCCAACACCTTCCATATCCATGAAGATGTCTGCAAATCTAAGAGGGTATGTGTTTTTATAAAATTTCCGCATTACAATCATTATTGCTTAGCTTTCAGTTTGCTTATGACCATCAGATGAAATGAAAGAAGTTTATAGCTTATGATACTGTTTCTTTGATTGTAGGTGGATTTTCTAGTTAAGGTTTGTGTAGGAGAATCATATGTTTCCGAACTATGTTACCAAGCGCGAGTCAACTACGCGACAATCCTAGTACTCGGATGCAGCCCCTCAGGGTACTGTAAATTGTATCTATATCAGTAGTAGTATGAGTAGCTGATCTCTCGCTTTCGTAGTAAATTTTATTTTGTGCACGCAGGCCTAAAGATTCGGTCATTTCTTCTTGCCTCAGAGGGTTGCCCTTTTCTTGTACCCTTTTGGTTATTGATTTTGGAGGCAAAACTCGAATAAAGAGACATGGAACTTCACAACAAGGCTCTATAACAGCCGCCCTTGGATCTTCTTCGCCGTCCTCATCAGGATCATCATCTTCTGATCTTGATCTATCAGGAACACCTATTCACATGCAAAAGTCATTTACCATATCATCTTCTTCAAAACTATGTTCAGTTCATAGAGCTGATAACATGGAACCAATAGGCATCTGGAAGACAGTAGAAGTGCCTGAAAGCAAGGCAGACAAGCTGTTCCAAAATTTGGCATTTCCCGATTCGAAGGGAAAGATCAGAAGCTTCACACTAGAAGAGCTTAGCCTTGCCACTAGTGACTTCAGCCCTCAAATGGTGATTGGATTGGGTGGGCATAGCAAGGTGTATCGTGCCGACCTTGATAATGGCCTACCTGCAGCTGTGAAGGTCCTGAAAACAACAAAAAAGCTGGAAGATGATCTTTTCCGAGAAGTGGAGATGTTGAATACTATTAAGCATGAGAACATAGTTGAGATCACTGGGTATTGCTTTGGCAAAGAAATGAATGCAATTGTATATAAGCTACTATCAGGAAGCTTGAAACAAAAGTTGAAGCAGCTCAGGTGGAAGGAGAGAGTTGGTGTTGCAATTGGTGTGGCAAAGGCATTGGAGTACCTTCATCATCATTGCAACCCTCCCATCATTCATAGGGATGTGAAGTCCTCTAACATTCTCCTCTCCGAAAACTCTCAACCGCAAGTAAGTTCTATCTCAATCTGTAGTTGAATGACATTCATGCCTATATGAATCAAAGGTAGTGATTGAATTAAAACAATTGTTTTTTGAGATTTAGTATTCACAAGTCACTGTCTTTTTCCGTTTTCAGCTATCAGATTTTGGGTCAGCAACAACACAACATCACCCTCAGCAAGCTTTAGCAAAGAAAAAACCATTCAAAGTTGTTGGAACATTTGGATACTTGGCTCCGGAATATGTAATGTATGGAATAGTTAGCGATAAGATAGATGTATACTCCTATGGTGTTGTGCTTCTGGAGCTCATAACTGGGAAAGAGGCTATTCAAACAACCGATACAAATCGCGAAAGCTTAGTCCTTTGGGTAATATAGTTTGCTTTGTGTTGTGTATAAAAGATCATATAGTTTCTCATCTCTTCCTAACTTTAAGTTTTCATGCCCATTTTGACTTGCAGGCAAGGCCTTTACTAGGCAGTGGCACTTGCGAAACTCTGGTTGATCCTTCCCTTACCAATGAGTACAACGTCGAAGAGATGGAGATTATGATGATTGCAGCTCGAATGTGCCTCATTGATTCACCCTCTAGAAGACCAACAATGAAAATGGTAAGCTACTTTTAATTCTTCCTAATACCAAGTCATTTTGCCTTATACATCAGACAAATGTACTTGTCCTGTTCTGCAGATTCTAGAGTTATTCAAGGAACCAGAAACTAGTAACGGATTTGCAGAATCATAGCTCCAAGAAATCTATGAAACTTGTGTAATAAACTTATAGCATTCTTGTCGCTGATCTCAAGATCATCTTGGTTCCAACCATCGATATGCAACCTATTGCTAAGCAAGATCTTGATTTCGAGGACTCTTGTAATAAGGTCTATTTCTACTCTATCTCTGTACATTTTTCCCTGTTAATACTCAGTGAATCATATATTATATTTATAAATTCAGAACTTTTTGTTGATAATTGAGGTAAATTGTATCATCCAACTTCTATTACTAAACTTTATTCTGACATTTATGATCCAAGAAATCAGTTTCTTGTGACTATCACAATAGCATACAATTGCAACCCAAATCCAAACTTATTGCACAGAAAAAGTGGTTAGATCAAAGATTGTACCTTTGTCTGTTGTAAAAACCTAAACCTAACCCGATTCGCACGAGATGCAGATCTGTCATGAAAAATGCCAAATGAGCACATAGGACAATGTCTGTCCAACCAAACCATATTATTGATTATGAATCTTTCATTCAATTATTATCAGGTAAACATCTTATAAAAATTATACAACAAATCAAGTAAAGAATGTGAGGAACAATCCATTTCAGTTACAATGTTATCAAATATATAAGGGTCTGGTTTTTTCAAATAAGCTTCTTATAAGGGTCTGGTTAGTTTCCCAGCTGCCCTCCCACAGAGAAGTGCATTCTTAGGAATAGGGTACTCGTCCCTAATCGACTCCACCGGCGAGTAAACTCTCAGATAAAATTGTTGTCCCAGGTACTGCCTTGCCCAAAACTCTGTCCTCAAGTTCCACATTCCCACATTGTCAAGTGCAATGTAAATAGCAGTCCATGACTTTGGATAAACCTGAAGTTTCAACAATATCAGTAACATAGTGTATTAGTACTATTTGGTAACAAGGTAACAAATTTGATGCAATGCTATATGCAAAGACTTCACACCTGCGTCGTGCTGCGAGAAACTGCATCCCTCAGATTGTACTCGTTGCGCCTAGCAGGCGTCCACGAGCCTCCATCCATTCTGCAATAACAAACACACATTGTTAAGTACTGAGAGAATGATCAAACCAATGACGGGATTGTAGGGTAGTGCCACTAGTTCTTAGTCCTTACCCGACAACCCAGAAGGCGTATCCATCAAGATGCCAGCTCTGGACAATGCTTTCGCGATTCTCAAACACAATCTCCACAAAGGACCTGAAATCAGCTCCCATCACAGATGTGTCAAGATACACTGGCTTCCCAATGGGATTGTCTGCAATGCTTCCCACCCGAAAAACGCCACCAATCTTGAAGTAGTCCGCGAGCTTCAGGGGAGTGTCCGCGGGCACAAATGACACACTGTTAACTGCATATCTCTGCTTGCCATTAACTTGAGCTGCAGAGCTCACAAGCTTAATGGTTCGGGTAACGTTCACGAGGCCATAATGGTATGAGCCTTGCGGGTTAGGCCTTGGTCCACTAGCCGTTAGATTGGTCCTGATCATAAAACATAAAAAACAAGATCAGACACTAGTGTAACAACATAACATTTTTGGACATCATAGTACATTAGTGTAACAAATGTACCTAATGGAACGAGCTTGTTTGAGCGAGTAATCAATCTCTGTGGTAGGTCCTCCAGGGATTGGTCCTGAGACAGATTGTGCAGAGTTGCTGTAGTGAAGCACGCCAGTAGCGGTCAGGACTTGGCTCGTGAACCTCGAGGACACGACAATGTAGTAGTCCCGGGCAGGCTGATTAGCTGTGACGAGCACAGAGTAGGATTGCCCGACATGGACGTCCAGCGAGGTGTACGAGGTTTGAATTGTGTGAGTTCCTTCCACCTCGACCAACTTCATTTCATGACCTTGAATTCGGAAGTTGAGTGAATGTTCAAGCCCCACGTTCGATATCCTAAACCTGTATGTTTTTCCTGCAACAATGTTCACAATAACACAATCCTTCAAATTCTCAAATCTTGCCTAGAAACTACAATGTGTGATAATTTTTATTATCAGTACCAACCGAGCCTCGAACATGAGACCTCGAGACTTGATGATTAGTTGCATATATAAATAAATACCTTGTTCAACAGTGAAAGATGCACCATTGGATCCTCTACCATTGATCAAAATTCCTTGGGGGAAGGGAAGCCTATGACCCTTGTCCAATATGGCCTTCAATGTCTGAATTAACACAAAAGAGTTGAAATCAATATAATGTTTATTTGTTCATGTACTTGCTAAGGAAATAAAAATTGTGCTAGTCACATACATTGTGGTTGTACTTGTACCAATCTCCAATGAGGACACTGAAATCTCCTGCGGGCTCGGGAAACGGGACAGGGATTCGGGGTCTGCTTAGGATCTTGATGGCCCCGAATCCCCCGGCAGCCTTCTGGAAGCCTAGGGAAGGGAAGTAGTAGAAGCTTCCAATTTGATCCTTGACTTGCATAATGTAAGTGAAGTTCTTGCCTGGAGGAATTGGGCATGTGGTTCCATATACCCCATCTTGATAGGAGTTCCTCCTCTGCTGAACCCCATTCCTACGTAAATAAATCATACATTAATTAAAAAAAAAGTAAATAGTCTAAATAAACGCTCTGCACCCACAAATTGACTGAGTATCAACCATTAACTTCAGGATGAAGGTCTTCATATATTCATAACTTGTTCATCAATGTATGGGCAACAAAAGTCAAAATGGTTCACATGGTTGAAAAGGGTGTAATATTGACTTTATTTTTCATAACCACATGGTGATTATTGAACACAATTAAGTACATTTAACATTAAGTGTGCAATGGAAAAAAGTGCATTGTGAAAAGGCAGCTATTGTACTTGCATATGAAGCCACCATAGTATAGTGGTTGGCAAAAGAAAAGTGAATGGAGCCAAAATAATGGTAGAGTGGATCCAAAAATAAACCATCACAACTTCATTGTGATTTAGCAAATGTTAGGTCACTTGCCAGAATAAAATTAAAGTCATCAATAAAAGCAGAAAAGTATAGCAAGATTTATGATCTCCACAATAAATTGGCTTTATTGGCCAAGTGAGAAAAGATTTTCAACCAACCACTCCACTTTAAAATAAAAATGGCAGTTTCTACATGACAAAACTAATGTATTTTCTTCAACTGTATTTCCTCACCCAACAAAATCACATGCAATGTAGCTTAAGAAAAAAGAAAATAGTATAAAAAAATAATAAAAAATATAGTAGCAAGTAGCACTTAAGAAAAATTGAAATATAGCTGTTGTGATGTGCCATTTAATCCTAAGACTTGAAACCAAAAGTCATGTCATGGACTTTAGAAAGTGGAATTAGTGTGCATTCACAAGCCTTGATTGGTCTCAAATCTCACAATCTCATGAGTTCATTTTCTCATATATTCCATTGTTTTCCAAATCTTTGACAATTTGTATCCTAATTTAATAGGCTTTGAAGGTCCACCTCATGATTAATAATAGAACCTTTTTTCCAATTTCAACCACAATTCTCAATAACATTCTTTCTCTTTAATTGTCCACTGTATTAAAATTATAGTTTAATAATGGATAATTATAATTATAGTAATATATAATTTCATTAATGCTAACCTTTTAAATTTAGAAATAATAAAGATAATGATACTAATTATATGTATCAAACAACAAATGAGGTTGCTTAATAAACACATGAACAAAGATGATGTAAATGATGATCAATCCACTTGAAAAAATAAAGAGTATAATACAAGTAAATAATGAGTGTTGGACACACGCATGCACAAACGAGACTGCTACATTAACATAACACAATTTCTTTATTCAGGTCAATGATTTAAAGCGCATGAAAGTGAGTGAACAAATAATAAACCTTGAAATCAAATAATTTTAACTTATGTTCACACATTTAAAAAAGATAATTACCATGAAATTAGGAATGGCTCGGACAGGTCATTGTGCACATTGATAATGAGATTGTCGTTAGTCACCGAGTATATCTCCGGCCCTGGAAACTGCCCGTTTATAAGAATACCCTACAAACAACAATACATTTAATTTAACATAACACATTGGTGAACATAATAACAAAAAATATATATGCTTTTAGTGAACTGATGTTCGTTTTACTGATATATATATATATATATGTACTAACCTGTTGACGGACACCGAGTGGGTAAATGTCGCCGTAGCTGACTTTCCAGTCGAAGTAGCGGTAAGGGTCCTCGGCCGCCACAACCGAGAGGAGGACCACCAGCATTACCGCCGCATAGATAATTACGCCATTACCGGCCATTTTTGGTGTATATTTAGCTCAGACAACAAGGTGTTGAAAGAAAAGAAAAGAAGAAGAAGGTGATGTCAGGGCACCGAGTTTGAGAGAGAGACAGAACTAGGCTTTTTAAAGAGTTATTGATGTTAGAGAGAGATTAGAGAGAGAGGGTTGTGATCAAAAGGTAAACAGAAGTTGCCATATTTAAAGTCTAGAGTCTAGACCAGCTTAGCTGCATGAAACCGGAAGGAAAGAAATCTACGCTTTCGTTAGTGGGACCGTGACAAGCGGGAGTGGGTCCACCCCACTTGCTTGACGCGTCTGATGTTGCCACGTGGTCAGAAAAAAAATGGGCATAGGGTGTTGATGACGGTGTAGAGGAACGCATCAACCGCGTAGCAGCAAAAACGACTGTGGAGTGTGATTATATATAGACTAAAGAAGAAGTGGAAGTGGAAATGCAAGCTGTGATAATGATAATAAGGGAGTTCCCGTGATTTTTGACGCGACACACGCAATCTACATGTTCTAATTGTTTTCTCACCTAATTCCTCCAATACCCACTATTTCTCTCTCTTCAATATAATTGTTTTTATTTACAAATTCACTCGACCTAATTTGCATTTTTTGAATGTAAGAAAATAATTTACGTGTTATTATTGAATTTATACATGAATCAACTTTGATCCGTCTCGATCTTTTGACTCAATCAATTTTAACACGTAATTAGAATGTATTGTTGTCTTCAAAATGTTATAAGTTTCAAACACTAGTTAAAGACGGAGTTGGAGGCCCGGGCCCTTGGAGGGTAGCACAATATCGTTGAGAATGCAACAACGTGATACATGGCTTACTCCTGTGTTTCTGAAGTCTGCTCAAGGGTAGCATAGTATTATTGTATGAACCTGAGTTTCTAAAGTCTGCTCAAGGGTAGCACAATATCCCTACAAGTACCAGTTGATCTATTCCTTCATAAAAGTTGAGGTAACAATCAAGAACCGTCCACTCCTTCACAAGAACTGAAGAAAAAATCCGGTACATGAATAAATTGTTTACACGCATAAAACTATAACATAATACATATATGAAATTTGCCTTTCCGGGAGATGATTGCGAATTTGAGCAAAAATGGAGTACGTGTTATATATATTTTTGGATTCTGGTTTAGGAATATTTTGTGATCATACTTTATTTCTTATTCATGTGAAATTGATTTGGTTTTGATATTGGGTTCACATCACTTCCCAAATTAATGAAATTAATTAATTTGGGGAAATTTTAATAATTAATTGAATATTGTTTATGAAGAAAAATAAAAACAGAACAGTTTTTGGACTGATTTGGAAAGGTCTGTGATACATTGGGAAATAATAATAATCATATATAAAATACCACTTTATTGAAAGAGAATATTAAATGTATAATACAGAGCAGCAGTTTTGACCGAAAAAACACAATTAAATTGGGTGGATTATAT
>JAYMSZ010002112.1:0-12629 GCA_036897665.1 Pelargonium citronellum
ACCGTCGAAGATGGCAGAAATTTGCTCGTGGCCAGAGAAGCCCCCAACCGTCGGAGTTGAAGGAGTTGTCTTAAAGCCCATTAAGGGGTAAAATCATATTTTTTATGTCAAACTAACGGAATTAGTAACGGTTCAACATTTTGAAATCACAAGATATGTCAAAGCTCACACTTAAAGTTCAGAAATACTAATTGGAAAACATGTTAAACACTAGGATCCATAAATAATTACCCCTTTCCTATATTTCAATATCAGTATCAATTTAGTTCGTGGGTAAGGGAAAAGTTATCTATCTGAATTTCGGTAATTGCCACCTAATTAGAGAAAAGTTGTTTTATACTAACTTTTCATTTTAGCTTCTACAAGCTACTATTGTATTGTAAGTTCAAAAGCTTATACAAGCAAATCCAATACTTGATTACTTGTTCACCTATTCAATATGCTGTTGATACATCATTTGAACACAGCCAGTCTTTCCCTAAAAAATTACCAATATCAACACAATTCAACTCAACTATCCTACTGAAAATGGGAAACACAGAGATTAAGTAACAGCAGCTAGTCATCAAGGAGTTGCTGCTCGAATATCACTTCTTCTTCCCGCCCTTTGCAGCATCACCGGCTTTAGTCTACACAAGTAAAGATAGGTCAGTCATCTACAGGTACGTGTGTGGCAACCGGGGACAATAATGGATGGATATATTATCTTTTTACCTTCTTTACTCCGCGGATCTTCTTTGCTCTGTTCTTCCTTTCCTTCAACTGCTTCCTCGACTTCTCAATCTTGGTATCCAAGCCGTTCTGCAAGTGATGCATAATTAGCAGGACATCAATATTATTCCCGCAATTCATACAACTCCAAATTAACAAATGTTGAATCCCAACTAAACATGCACTTTTGATTGTCTAGATGGAGAAAGAGTGCAATTTTTTTTCTTTGGGGAATTGAAAGTTTAAATCCAAAATGACAGAGTAAACATAAATAATCATTTGTCAAGTGGTGTCAGATTTTATAGGAATGCAACACAAAAGCCATAATGGATAATGAATTGCAATATTTTTTAGCTACAGGAGACACAACCATTATCTTTATAAACACAAAGTGAAAAGGAGCAAGAATGAAGAATTATTTCCAATTACATCTAGCAGGTGAAGCTAAAAAATGCAATTACTCTAATAACAAGAGGTATGTGCTGTAAACATAAAAATAGGTTGCAACAGGAAGCAAAATAATTGTCATTGTTCAAATGATTTACACAAGTTAATGCAATAAGTAAACCTTTATCATTTATATGTGCGACTGGATAAACTCACCCTAACTAGCCTGTACTTGGGCTCATACTTCTTGGCATTCTCTACAGAATCATATATCAACCCAAAACCGGTGGATTTTCCACCTCCAAAATGGGTACGGAACTTGAATACAAAGATGGCATTTGGGTCCTTCACCTCATACATCCTTGACAGTTTCTCCTTCAGCTCGGCCTATGAAATATGCAGAACAAAGATCCAAAGTTAATGGCAGCTTAAACAGACACCACCAACGCTGACACTATAACAAACAACAAACCTTGGAAACATTGGCTCTTCCTGGGTGCAGAACATCAATAACCTAAAGTAAAAGCAAAGGTAGAAAATGCTCAATCCACTCGTCGAGGAAAATAAACAAATATTGTGCATTATACAGACCTATTTACAGATGATCAAAACCCTAATTTCACTAATACACGCATATTAATATATAGCAGTTTCGTAACTTATTAACATTCTCAAGATCCAAACACATTTATATTCACATACATTCGTGCAATGGAAATGATACAAAAAATGAAACATACGAATTGTTTCCTGGAGAGGAGACGGTTGGTCATGAACTTCCTTGTGCGGATAGTCACGGCCTTGTCTGCCATTGTTCTTCAATTTACCCTATAATAAATAAATTCATGAATCTAAAATGGGAAGAAAACGTGCAAGAGAAAATGAAAAAAAGCTTACTGAGATGTGTGGCTCTGGCTCGGAGGCGCTTCCTTTGCGGGTGGTCCGTGCTCTGCCGTGGTAGGTGGTGACAAAGTGATAATGGGAGAGAAGGGTTTTCTAGGGTTTAGATTGGGGCATCTGGGCTCTGGATATATTTTGGATTGGGCCTTCTTGTTGCTCTGCTACTATAATCACTTGTGCAAATGATGTTTTGAGCTTATAAGATGGGTCGGCTCGAGTTCGGTTTGATCCAGATCAACCTAAACTAATTCGGTAATGTGCAGGCCGAACCAAAGCTAGGATGAATCCATTCGGTCTGAGTATGGTCAGATCGGCAGAATTTGAATAGCCTTACTCGACGGTTGGCAAAAGAACATAGTGTGTATGGTTTTGTGTTTTGGTGTGGCAAGCTCAATGTGAGGCATGCTCAGACCCTTTACTCGCTGAATCACTTCTTTGACTAGGTATGGGTTCGCGAGTGAGATATTGTGTGGGCATGCGATGGTGCAACTAGTGATGGCGTGAAGGACACTTGGAGTGAGGAGCGAACATACCACGTGTTGTGCAGTAAACGACTGGCGTGAAAGAGAAATCCCAAATGACATGTTGACCGTTGAGGTAATAGTCTAAGTCACATATTCAGTATGTGGTTGCATGTGTGACAATTTATAGTTGACATTAAATAAAACCTCTCGATGAACATTGAAGTCTAATTCAATGTATTACCCCCAAGGCCAAGGGCTAGAAGAGAAGTGGGAGAGGAATGACAACCCTTGGTTTCAAGGAAAACACAACAAATTTCTTATAATTGAAGATGTTGGTGTGCAAAATGAAAGTCAAAGCACACAAGAAAGAGAAGAAGCTAATAGTCAACGGAAAATAAAGGTGTTGTTTGGCAAAATAAAAGTTGGGGAAGTTGATTTCCTCTCAGCAAACACAGCAATAGCATCGTCCAAACCCAAAGTCATCTATCGAGCGTTGTAACAAACCAGCCAAGCCAGGACGGCACAGCCCAATCACCTCTCACTTCGTCTTCCCCAAACCTACTCACTCCTATTCCCATCTCTCTCTCTCCTCCGCACCGACGAGCTCTATTCACTGTTTCGACAACAACAACAACATCATACCGTATACGGCGCCAAATTCGCCGACGAGAGCTTTATCGTGAGTAATTGGCTCTGCAGATATCATTTGTTGTTTATTTTGTGAGTTTGAGGAGGAATCGTACTGAAACTCATCGCAATTTTTACGTGGATTGGTAGGTTTATGAGTTTGTGTGCGACAGCAATTGATATTTATGGATTTTAGGGATATTGCGATTTTTTTCTCGGTGCTTGATTCTGATCGGAAATTTCTGCAGATCTCCACCTTAATTGTGAAATGTTCAGTTTGTTTTAGGAAAATCCAGAGTGGGGTTGTTACCTGGAAAATATCATCAGCTTCTTAGTTTCCAGTTCAATATGATGGAGTTTTAAACTTCAAATTTAGATGCTGATTCTAGCTCAATTACCTATTTGTAAATAGTGTCAGTCTATCTCTAACCTGGTAATTTAAGCTATGTGGTATTCTGTTTTGATAGTTGACCTTTTGTGGGCATTTCTTTTTTCTTCATAAAAACCATGTTATATCTGACAAACATCAATAGTTGTGTCAGGTTTTGATTTGCCAGGCATCAATACTTTCATTTTATACATGATGGCATTGGAGGATCATGATTTCCTTCAATGCTCTGCAAATACATGATTAGTTGAAATAACACGTAACTTTGATACTTTAATTTGCAGAGAACCAGCTGACTGTGTATTTACCGTGCATCATTTTGCTTGGTTTTAAAAAGGGACCATTACCTGTCTTCGGCTTTAGTTTATTTCATTACACCATTAACTGGAATTCACTCGTTCACTTATTAGCTTTTCTCTCTCTTTTATTTATTTATTTATACTTGTTACAGGTGTTTTTGCAATGCACCGCGTTGGTAGTGCCGGTAATACAGCTAATTCGACTCGCCCTCGTAAGGAGAAGAGGTTGACTTATGTGCTAAATGATGCTGATGATGCCAAGGTTGGTAATTTTGTAATTGTTTGATTGTCAATTCTCTTTTATTCAAAAGTTCCTATTATTGCTTAAAATAGTAATGGTTAAGTGAATGGATCACCTTTACCCTTATATAGTTGCTCAATGTAAGGAGAAGTTATATTTCGGATAGTTAGATTGAACTCTTTCCCTCACATTTGTTTTTGGGTGATTATATGTTGGTTATCTTTACAGTTTATCTCTCAATTGGTGCCTAATTACTACGCTTCTGATAACTTTAAGTCTCTATTTTTGTGTGTATTGAATGTGTGAAATGAAGTTGACATCACAGTTTCATTACTCTCTACTGCTTGGAACTTGAAGTTGATTTTATTGGCTGATAGTTCTTCTGGTTACTATGTTACTCGTGTGTTAGCATCATATATTTCCATATTTTGTCTTTAACAGTGCCCAATTTAAGTATACAATGCTCAACTTAATTCTAAATATTGTCTGTTTATGGATTGAGTGCAGTTATGTAATCTACCTTCCCTTTTGATTCCTTCACATTTTTAGTGATTCTTTAACGAAGATAATATGGCCATTTGATCTCTTTGATTTTTCCAGCAATGTGAGTTGGAACCTGGGGGTATACTTGGCCACTTCATATCAATTGGTGTTCTTTTGTTGGTTTATATGCATAGGGTTTATGCTTTCTGCATTGTGATTTAAAATGTTGCATGTTGTTATGCATACCATTATTAAATTCTGGAGTTTTCCTTTAACTATTTTTCAGTTTCTTTGCCCCAATGTTAATTTCTCTGTGTGAAAAGTGTCGAATCGTTAGAGCTATTTTGTGAGTCATGTATTGTATGCTTTATAATTTTGTGTTAGAAAATGAACTATTATATATATATAATTATGTCAATACATGTAAGAGTTTTGCATTATATTCATAGTTCATACGTACTTTTTTTAATGGAATGTATATATCTAATACCTATGTGAAAAATTGTAAAACAAGAAGCTTAGAAGATAGAAGGTTGTGGGCCAGTGGCACTGGAAGCTGTTGCTAGCTTCGTATAATGTATAATTGTACTACGTGTTGATATTCATAAAAAGTTTAAAACCAAAATATGAAATATCTTAACTTTTGGAGTGTGGTAGGAATAGGAATAGAACTCTAAAAGCAATAAGGAAATAATGGGCTAAAATTGTTCAAGGCGTCTTGGGTCACAAAATCTATTATAAACTTATCATTTTTTAACAAATAGAACCGTAAAGAATCGTGATTCAGTGCATGGTTCAGTTCAACTAGTGATTTGCACTCCATGTTTGGTATATGTATATTTACAATGAACCATAAGGTTCAGTTCAACTAGCGATTTGCACTTCAGTTCAAAGGGTTGAACCATAAAGTTCTTAGGTTCACATGGTTCCAACAACCAGTTGGAAATAAATATAATGAATGAAGAAAACTCCATGTTTGGTATATGTATATTTACAATGAAAATAAGAGTTGCCTGTTTCTTCTTTCACATTGGAAAGTTAATACTAATTCAATGGCACCAGTCATGCCACCCCTGTAATTGCAACATATCATTAACTCTGGCTCAGGGGCCTTATACTTTTGAGACTTAGTTGCACACAACAGTTGCAGTCCTTCATTATGTGGAATGCTTCTACTTGATTGCTAAGTATAAAGGGTTATCAGGTTATGAAAGAAGATATTCCCCTCCTTATTTTCTTATTTATTAGGTTTATCAGTCCCTGAGTTAAGATCCTCATGTTAGTCTGTTTGGGCTTTGTTTCTCTGCAGCATTGTGCAGGCGTAAATTGTTTGGCTGTATTGAAGTCATCAACATCTGATAGATGTGATTACCTTTTCACCGGGAGCCGCGATGGCAAACTGAAGCAATGGGCATTAGCTGAAAATGCAGCTACATGCTCAGCAACATTCGAGTCTCATGTTGATTGGGTAGCTTTTATACTCATATACTTTGCTATTTTACATTGTTTAGTATACGCGTCTTTTGTGAATTTGGTAATTATAGCCTTTATTTCAGACTTACCAATTAAGTTGAACTTTGTCCACTTGAACGACTGCTGGTAATTTAACATTGCACCTGAACATCAAGGTAGGAAGAAGAGAAATAGTTTGTTGTAAATGTCTGTTTTTTGTTTTGAAACTTTTGAAAGTGATTGAACTTTCAATATCTCTCTGTATCATCCGTAGAGTATATTTTCTATTTGACAGCATGCAGAAATCACATCAATGAGATTGATTGCATCTGGCTTTGCAGGTCAATGATGCTGTTCTTGCCGGTGATAATACACTTGTTTCTTGTTCTTCAGATGCTACCGTCAAGGTTCATATATCGTAGTAGTTGATTTTGTGGTCTAAGTTTTACCATTATTTGCTTTTCTGTTGACTCGACTCATTACTTGATTCCTTTGATGCACCAGACTTGGAATTATTTATCTGACGGGACTTGTACAAGGACTCTACGTCAACACTCTGATTATGTCACCTGTCTCTCTGCTGCAGAAAAAAATGTAATTTTTTCGTGAAATTTTTATGGACCTTAATAGCTGCAAGTCCCATCAATGCAATTATGTACTTAAATTTTATTTTCTGTTTCTTGGCCTAATTGTGCTTGAAGGTATATTTTATTAAGCTTCACGTGTCATTTTCTGATCGTTTTATAGTGTCGTCCATTTTAGAGTAATGTTGTTGCTTCTGGCGGGCTTGGTGGGGAGGTTTTCATATGGGATCTTGAAGCCGCTCTTGCCCCAACATCAAAATCAACGGATGCAATGGAGGATGATTGTTCAAATGGTATCAATGGTTCTGGAAATGGATTACCCATGACAAGCTTACGTACCATTAGCTCAAGCAACAACATTTCTATGCACCCAGCTCAATCACATGGATATGCTCCGATTGCCGCTAAAGGCCACAAGGAGTCAGTTTATGCGTTGGCAATGAATGATAGTGGATCGCTTCTTGTCTCTGGAGGAACAGAGAAGGTATATTCTCACTTTTACTTCTGTTTTATGTATTATATTTCAAAGTTCTGACAGACTATTGCATATGAACTCATGTTCTTCGTTTTTTAATGATCCCAAAATACTTCTGTTTAATAAATCTGCGACCTTTTCATCCCCTCTTCTAGGTTGTGCGTGTTTGGGACCCTAGAACTGGCTCTAAAACAATGAAGCTCAGAGGGCATACAGACAATATTCGGGCTCTGCTATTGGATTCTACTGGAAGGTGCATTTGGATTGCTTTCATGGAATTATTTTTGTGCCTTTTGGTATTAAATTTGAGAATGATTTGTGAAAGGAAGTTTTACTACTTAATGAATGCTAAGGAACATAATATGTGATTTCTAGACACAATTACAAGGGTTGAGCGTCACCCACGATTAATATCCACACCTGAAGACCAGAGAACATTGCTAAACTAGTAGAAGTATAAATAGTTTTTTTTTTGGGGTGCATTTTAGGCTATAATTTTCACCTTATCTATTATTCCTTTAATAATATTTCCTGCTACTTCTCATAGATGTTTCTGTCCAATTTCATCATTTCATACATTTTATGTTGAGCCTTGGCACAACATTAGTTTGATGCCTTGTGACCTTGAGGTCTCAGGTTTGAGTCAAGGAAATACCCTGCTTGAAATAGTAGGGGTAAGACTGCATACATAAGTGAATGGTGGGAGCCTTGTGCATTGGGTCACTCTTTTATATATTTAGGTTGATCCTGCTTTATTTTTGCACTCTTTGTGATATTAATCAATACTGTAAGTTATTCACAGGCTATCTCCATTCTTTCATGCAGGTTTTGCTTATCGGGATCTTCTGATTCTATGATTAGGTCAGTAGCTAACTGCACATTGTGTAGTATAATGGTGATTATATAGGAGCATGCAGGCGTGCTTCAGTTTCTGGTGTCATTCTAAAAAGTATTTTCCTTGTAGACTATGGGATCTTGGTCAGCAGCGATGTGTGCATTCCTATGCTGTGCATACAGACTCTGTGTGGGCTCTTGCCAGCACCCCAACATTTAGTCATGTTTATAGTGGTGGGAGAGACCTTTCTGTGAGTACTATCTGTTAGCTCTTATAAATCATCCTTGATTCTATTATTTCCTTACAGTATATTTGTGGTTAAACTTTGATGATTGTTTTCTTACATCCATTTCTGTTTATGCCCTCAGTTATACTTGACCGACTTAGCGACTAGAGAGAGTGTTTTGCTTTGCATGAAGGAACACCCCATTCTACAATTGGGATTGCATGATGACGGTATATGGGTTGCAACAACAGATTCTTTGGTTGATAGATGGCCCGCTGAAGGATGTAATCCTCAGAAAGTCTTTCAAAAAGGTGGTTCATTTTTAGCGGGAAATTTGTCATTTTCAAGGGCAAGGGTCTCCTTAGAAGGATCTACACCTGTAAGTGATACTTCTTTCCGTTAATTTATTATTTCTCATCAGTAGAAACGATTATATTCTGTTCTTATTGAGTATTGCTGTGAAGTTACATAAATTCAATGTGTGGGTCTGTAGAGGGAGAGGCGAAAGAGAGATAGAAAGAATAGTGGGAGAAGAGAGATGGAGGGAGGGGTGCAGAAGTGAGAGGTAGAGTTGCAGAAGAGAGGGGATAGTGTTTTTAGCCCATTCTAATGTTCTCTATGTGCAAGAGTCAAACAGAAACAATTTTTGGTTGACTTGTTTTCAAATGCATCACTCAACACGTGACATACATAAAGCATTATCCAGTATGATGATTTACATGAACCATAAGTACCCTTATCTACTTCCGCCATTACTGTTGTAACTACCTACATTTTATTGATTCTTTTATTTCCCGCTTTCAAGGTTATAAATTTAGAAAATAGTATATTCCATCATCTGAAATTCTTATGATAGTTGTTAAATTTAATAATGGGCTACACATAATGGTTTGAGCTTCCACTACTATAAGGTCAACCTTGTTAGTAGTGTCTCGCTTGCACCCTTTTATGTAGCCCCTTTAGTCAACACTTCAAACGCTCCCCTCACGTGCGAGTCTCACATTTTTTCTTTTTATGGTGAGCTCGACACGTGCGCAATCGAGGGCATTTTAAATCGGCACTCCACCTCACTTGTAGGTATTTTTCTTCTACACGTGGGCCGTTGTACGCATGATCATCTGCAAGCGGGCCGGAGACCACATGGGTAGACAACATAAATAGGCCCAGACCTGGATCAAAACCACACATAGTGCCGTTTAACATTCTTCTAAAGAACAAATTAAGAGAAGTTGTGAAAACTGAAAAGTTGGAAATGGAGCTAATATAGTTTGAGATGTTTGAATGCATTGATTATTCTACCAACCAAGGCAAAGCTATCGTATATTTGTTATATGTTTTAGAAAAAATCTTAATATTTGTTATAATGATTTCCTTTTCTTTGGAGTGTGATTATCTGGAAATTCTCTTGCTCTCTCCAATTTGTGAAATACTGAATTACTGATATTTAACAATATTGCAGGTTCCTGTTTACAAAGAACCAACCCTCACCATTCCTGGTACCCCAGGAATAGTGCAACATGAAATTCTAAATAATAGAAGGCATGTTTTAACAAAGGTATTTGTGACGCTTTCCACAGAATTCACCTTGTAAACCTTATCATTGTTTGTATTATATGTTAAGTGTTTATTTTACTGAATGTAAATCTTTGAACTGACAAGGCATGTCTTTTCGATAGGATACTGCTGGTACTGTAAAGCTATGGGAGGTCACCAGGGGAGTAGTAGTTCAGGACTATGGAAAGGTTACATTAGTTCTTGTGGATAATTGATGCATATTTTGTGATGGTGCTAAATTGCTAATATCTTGCTTACCCTATTTAACCCTTATTTTTTTGCTAATACCTCTATTGTTGTGTTTATAATGCCTGCTTCTTAGGTTTCATTTGAGGAGAAGAAAGAAGAACTATTTGAGATGGTACAACTTTTAGCACATTGTAATTATGTAATATGATTTCAGTTTAAGAATTTTGGTGATTAGATCTGTTGAAATCCTAAATGCAGGTGAGCATTCCAGCCTGGTTCACTGTGGATACTAGGCTTGGGAGTTTGTCTGTCCACTTGGACACCCCTCAGTGCTTTTCTGCGGAGATGTATTCAGCAGATCTGAACATTGTTGGGAAACCTGAGGATGATAAGGTGATATATGCTATTCTGAGAGGACCATAAAATGCTTTTACCTAAGGACCTGTTATTTCAAATTGTTTATAATCATGTGCTGTGCTTGAATGGTAAAATTTAACTGCAGTCAGCATCTAATTTCACGGAAGAAAATAAAGCATAGGTTTGTATATGGCACTTATATATTGAAATGATCTATTTAGGGTTTATATGGATCTTGAACAAAAATAGAATGTAATTGATTGAAAATAAACTTCACTGTTAAATTATGGATGCCATCATATTCCTGGTGTACTTTATTTTGACAAGTAAAACAATGTCGTTAAATTTATGTTAAATGTGCTGCTTATCATCTCCCGATGTAGATCCATATTGATAATAGAAAGTTTGATATATGAAATTCATGAAATTTCACTCATACTATAACATTTACTATGCATGATTTCATGAAATAAGTCTCTATGTGTATCCATAAACCCATTATTATTAGGATTGCTCTCTTTTTTTAATCATTAATTTTCTGTAGGTTTATTTAGAGGAGAGGTGAACTCATCATCACATTATATATTATTCAGGTTAATCTAGCTCGAGAAACCCTTAAGGGTCTTTTGGCTCATTGGTTGAGCAAAAGAAAACAAAAATTTGGTTCACATGCTTCTGCTCATTCTTCAGCCAATGGGGATGTTATATCTGGGAAGGATATTTCTGCCAAAAGTATTTCCCATTCGAGAGTTGAGGGAGATGGTAATGCCGATAATGATTCCATGGTGTATCCTCCATTTGAGTTTTCAACACATTCCCCACCTTCCATTATTACTGAGGGGTCTCAAGGTGGTCCATGGAGAAAGAAAATTACTGATTTGGATGGAACGGAAGATGAGAAAGACTTCCCTTGGTGGTGTCTGGATTGTGTATTGAATAATCGCCTACCTCCAAGAGAAAATACCAAGTAAGTTTCTAGCTTCCTTAATGATATATTTCAGATGAAGATCGCAATAAACTTTGCAAAAGCACATTACTTATGGTTATAGTTGCTAGTTACACATCCTCTACCTCTGGTGCATAAGTTTTCTTCAAGCTATGTATATTGATTAACTGCTAAATACATCAAGTGTTGCATTGTAATCAACTGCATTGAACTCTGAAGTGTTTCTTTTGTTGCATCCAAATGTGAATTTTTTACATCTGTTATGTGATAAACTTGACTAACGTTTGTACTTATAAGATTGTGCTGTTTGGTTGGTGGCTTTAATTCTTTCACGTCATTTAACTTCAGTATTCAGCTTGTTACATTGTTAACCCAGAAATAAGTGGGAACATTGAAAATCTGGTATTTGTTTGGGGCTTTATAAAAAGTGCTCTTTCTCTTGTTTTTGTATCCCAGTCCAGTTTAAGATTTTTTATTTTCTCAAAGTCTTTTGTTTATTTCCACAGGTGCAGCTTTTACTTGCATCCATGTGAAGGTTCAGCTGTCCAGATCCTTACACAAGGGAAGCTAAGTGCACCTCGTATACTGAGAATACATAAAGTAAGTTTTTATTTATTTATTTTTTTTATTTTTTATGTTGGTGATCTACAAGAAAGACTATTTTCATATTTGGCTTGAAAAGTAGGGACACTTCTAAGTAATTTATGCCCATTATCCATTTAGTTATTGAAATATTATTTATAATTCTCTATATATTCATGCGGCGTACTATTGGTTTAAATATTCAACCTAGAAATTCAATATGCATGGGTTTCTCTATCTGTTTTGAATTGATGATATTTCGGTGTGTGTTTCTGGAATAATTATCTTTGATATAAATAATTATCGATACATGTAGTTGCTATTATTTGGGATATTTTAAAGGTTCCTCTGCATTATTGGTTACTGAAGGCTAGTTATTAACTTTATAAAATTGGGTTAGATCAGACATGTAACAAACTTTTAGTATTACCGAGAACTAAATTTACAGATAGTTTGTGCTGTTATTATCTCTATAGCCTGTAGTGAAAGGTCAATAGTATCCTAAAGTACTTTACTAGCTCACAAGTTCATGGCTGCATTTAAAAACTGATACTTGAATCAGACATCTATTGCTGATATAAATATAGTTGTCAATTGGATAATGGCTATGCTAAAAGGATTAATTTTGTAGTGTCATGATAATACACTGTCAAATGCTAGCACTCTTCCTTGATTGTAATAACAATATGGCCCTTGGGCGTACTTATTTATGTTGTTACAGGTTGTTAATTATGTAATAGAGAAGATGGTTCTTGCCTTCGCCGCTAAAGCCTCACAACCGTGGCTAATTTCATGGTGCCACGGAGAATGTTTTAGTTCACCAACAAAACAAATGAAAGAAAAAGAATGTTGATTGTGGTCTCATAAAAAAAAGGTGGTGATTACGGATTAAGAGGAAAAAAAATTGAGAACATGAAAAAATGGAAGAT
>JAYMSZ010002113.1:0-12629 GCA_036897665.1 Pelargonium citronellum
TGCAAAGTCAACATCTCCCAAAGCAACCTTTTTTTTGTGGCTGCCTTAAAAATAACTTTTTTTTTTTTTTTGTGTGGGTAGTAATCAATCGGTCAAAATAGTTCTAACATCTTCAAAAACATATCTGCAGGCCACTTCTATTGTTCCTTCTGACTAGTCATCCTAAAAATACACTATGTCACACATGGAGAGAGATACGCGTCTTGACAATTTTTTTCATAGTTTTTGCAACTAAGTGCTAATTTTGAGGGTATTCTCTTTTGTTTGGATTGGTCAAAAAAAGAATTTGAAAGAAAGGCATTCTCATAGTCAATGATATTGAGAGATTCATGCATAGCTTCAAAGGCAGCCCCCGGTATTTCATCACTTTGCTTGTGGTCCTTTCTTGATGTTCAAGTTTGGGAATTGAAATTGGTAGTTCCCTTCAATATGAAAGTAAAGATAATCTCAAGACTCAAACCATCACTATTGTATCATTCTTTTGGACTCAACTTATTGTACTTGGCACATTCAAATTCTCTCCAAGTAGAGAAGAGACAACATGTCCCTTGAGCTACTTGAAAGAAGAAATTTTTTTTCTTTTGTGATGAAGCTTTTACCTCTACGTTTACTCTCTTGATCAAGTTGTGAAGAATGATTGACTAGACAATGATGTTTCTTCACTTGAAAAAAAAAACAACCGTTATAATTAAGCTTTTAGGCTTTTGAAACAACGACAACAAGCACCTCCTAATCAATCAACTCCCAAATATATTTTATACAGAATGGTCTCCATTCATTTGCATAAATGCAACTCACTGTTGCAGCCTCTACTCATCACACATTTGTGGCCATATCTTCCTAAAATGTTCAGATTTGCTCACTAACTACAGTAAGGACTAAGGAGCAATAAGCTTTTGGATGTAAAAAAATATAAGCAAATCAGAAAACTGAACAGATGCATGATAAAAGACCACGACATGTGCAGCAACACAGATCTTATGCTGTTCAGAGTTCTACTACAACAGTTTAAAGACAAACTATAAATGAAGCATCTAATTTTATTCATAGGAGCTATAAGTTCAGAAGGCAGTGGCTTTCAGCAACAGTCGAATTAAATAACAAGGCATGTGCATGGGCTCACTAATTAATCAACCAAAGAAACTATTTGTTCATGTGAAGAACACTAGTTGGTCAATGGTGTCACACAAGCCGTGTGCTTACTTGAATGCAACTTAGTTGTTGCTCCACCAGCAAAGCTACACTGGCAGGTGGGACAAGTAGATAAATGGCATTGCCGTAGCTCTTGTGTGCCATTACATAGGCACACCATGTGCTTCAAGGTAACATTAACGATGATGCAATTCATGGACCAGCAAATGCAAACAAAAGCCAATAAAGCAATGTATAGAGATATGAATGTTTCGAGTGCTGAAAGCTCATAAAACTCCCAGAGAAACATCTAAATAAGTGGGACTAACTCTGTCCAAGAATATCGGTCCACCAGTGATCACGCTGGTATTGGACACTTGACATCCACCACAATCATGAAACTGAAGACACTGACCAGAAGTAAAATATGTTAGAAATTGATCATAACCTAATGCATAGGTCAAGTAACATAACAACCAAGATGAAAACATGCAAATCAGTTGTTCCACAAGTTGGGAAACTACAAAGTTACTTTTGGAAAATACCATGAAAGACGGTCTTATTAAAAAAATTCTATTATAATAGATGCACATATTCCAGTAGGATCCAGATCTACCCACTCTCTCTGACGGTCCCAAATTATCACTGCTCTTAGTTGTACTGGTCCAACATTCCTTCCTATCAAGTACCTGGAAAACACATCAAAATGTGAAAGATCAGTAAGAATCCATACTCACATTGGGTAAGAGATTTAAACTATAAACAAAAAATCCAAAAAACAGTTTCATTGTACCACAAATCAATCCACTTCAATAAGAATCACAATATTTTTCGAGGATTTCATGAAAACTCGCTTGTACAGATTCAGAAGATGGCCTTCAATTGTGAGATACACACGTTTGAAATCAACACATGAAAGGCTTACAAGGCAAACATAGCCATGTTTCTTTCTGTCAAAATCTGTTTGTATTGTGATCGTTTTATGTACGAGCACTCAATCACTTCAGGTCCAACAACAAGAATAATATTATATGAAAAATATAATAACTAAAATTTAAAGTACACATATTATATGAAAACGAAATAGAGCTTGTAAAGAGTACCATATTATTGAGTTGATATAACACTTTTGGCAGTAAAACTGCAAACTGAATTACTGATTCATTTTAATGTTTCCAATGTACAGTAGACGGACACTAATTTAAATACTCCTCCCAGATTCTCAAAAAGAACTCAATTTCACATCCTCTGTATGATATCATGTCCAGAAATAACTGACTATACTAGGGAATTACATATCAAAGGCTGATGAAGGTTCCAACCCACAAATTTCTCAAGAGTAAATCAACTTATGTGCAATTTTCTCACCCCAAAACTTTTCGCTTGATTTTCTTCACTAATTGAAACTAACATTTGTCATACTAAAGCCACGATCCCTATTATAGCTGTCACAAGATACACGTGTCGGACTTGGACACGCAGGTTGGTGCCGTGTCGGTGCTTGATAGGCCTCAAGTCTCAACTATAGAAGTGAAGTGCACACCTCAGGGGCCACAGTTGCGCCTCGGTGAAGTTGGCTCGCCCAAAAAAACTTGAGCCTCTAGAGTGCGCCTCGCACTTGAAGCGTGTGCCTTAGTGGCTATTTTAAACAGTCCCAAATAAAGAAATGGTTTGAGTATGTTAATTATAAAATGTTTATTTCTGAAGACTTAAGTCATTTGTTTAAACATACAATTAATGATGATATTCCTTGTTTTGAGAAGAAAAAAAATATAGCAAAAAAAAAAAAGAAAAGTAAACCTACAATGCAGCATCCTTCTTGTGCCTTGGATGACTGCAAGTCCTCGCGCATCACCCATCTTTTCCATTCCCTATCAATCCCAATCCCTTCTTATCAACCAAATTTAGAGAACTAACAAAGACCCGACTGACTTTACACTTCAATTTATCAGATCAAAGACAATACTTAAAAAGAAATAGAAATTAGGGGAAAAAACATGGTTTTATAATCTCTCTTAGAAAGTCTGAGCAGAATAAATAAAGAATGATTAGAGGAAAAAAAATCTTCAATTGTTTCCATGCGTCCTAGAACAGCAAGACTCACAAAGAAATTACTAGCGATCTTGACAAGAACGACAGAAGGTACCATGATACAGCTCACAGCATGCCCTCGCGCCGACATTAAGGTGAGATGTGAGGCGAACAGCAGAAACTGTGCTATGCAGAGGCAATAGTGATTGTATGCATCCCAATTCTCCCATAGTCCTACTGGAAAATAATAAATAATAAATCAGAAGAAAAATCATACAAGCAGCAAGACTGGAAATCTAAACTAGAGTATACATCCAGCACAATAGCAAAACTTCCATTCAACCAAGCATAACTTACTTCGTTTTGGTAACAGACTACACAAAAAACAATAGACAAACATACCAATGCCGATAACTTACACTTCCATAGCTGATTATGACAAATGTAGGAAAAGAAATTAATCCAAAGCTTCTGATCCATAGATTTCACTAATGATCAAAGCATTTATAATGAATAAAGCTGCAAACTTGAAGAGTGCAAAGTAAACCCCAAACTCAAAACTTCTAGTTTCATGGCAGATATGAAAGAAATTTCTTTTCTTTTTTTCAATCTTAGGCATGAAAATTTTGGTTGAACTAACAGGTATAATGATACCATTACAATAGCTATCAGTACCTCCACGGTTCCTAAATTCTATTGCATTGTGTTGTACAATAACATATGTCCCAAAATGCAATAATCTATTCAACAATTCTGTTATAACAAACAAATCTCAATGAGAAGAATTAATGCTTGAATCTTCCGGTTCCAATTTCCTCACTTTTCTAAGCGATTAAAACTGATGATAAGACCAATGTTCTTAAAAATCCTGAGATCTGGTGAAATGAAAATCAATATTTAAGTTCAATCACAGAACAGTCAAAGCAATACCAAACACACAGAGAATTCACGTTCCTAGGCAACCAAACAGAAAAACATGTACAAGTATAAGAGGGGCAAAACCTGGGAGCAGCGAAGGAGACGTTGCGGGATTGGAGGCGAGGAGCGGAAGCAGGTGAAGGACGGAGGCGGGGAAGCGGCGGTGGTGAGCGGAGCGATGAAGATCTCGCGGTGGAGATCAGCGAACGCGACAGTGATCCACAGCGCCAAGCCATTCTCTCACTGATTGGAATTGCTTCAGTGGTTCTGGAGAAGTGATATTCGGTAAAAAGGGTTTTTGTGAGGGTTTAAGCTTATCTGGGTGTGCGGAGAAGCATGAAAAGTTCATGCGGATCAGATATTACTATCCGTCAGATTTCATTGTAGCTGCCTTTTTAGCCGTACGATCTCAAATATCCAACATTTCATAATCTTTTCTTGGATCAAAATGACAAATATCATTCCAGTCCCGAAATTTCAAAATGTCACTCTTTAAGCTAAAAATTTTTAATTTTTATTTGTTTGTGTTCTTGAACTTCGAATTTCGATGACAAATTGGTACGTCCTAATAATTGAAGCTAATTTTATGTTAACTCATCTGATATAGAATTCAAAATATGTAATGTGTTACACGCACACAACTTTTCATATATGAGAGTAACATCTAGATTACAAAGATCGTTGCGAGATAGAGTTTGTGCAAACGCATTTTAATTGTTTGTTGAAAGCATAAACATTTCGAGATGTCATTTTAACAGTAACTATAGTTTCTCTGTAATGTAATGTTTTGAGAGAATCTTGCTCTTCTGAACAGATTGCAACTTCCTGAAGATCTCCTTCTTTCCAGTAGATGCTTACTGTCACCCCGCCGCGAGCCCTCAGTCCTTTCACGCATCCACTGACCCATTTATTCCTCGGAAGAGCCGGAAGCAAGTACAGGTCCTTCATGGTGCTTTGGACAAACATTTCTGCAACTGCTGCTGAGAAACTGGCAGTGGCACCACAAGAAATGTGAAGTTAGTTGCTTTACAAATCACTAGCATTCTGGTTACTTACTACTCGGATTCTGGCACTACGTTTGAAGATTATGGAAACTTAACAGTGAGCTAAAACTAACTTTATCAATGCTTAAAGTTCAGCATAGTTCATAGTTCTTACCCGAAATTGGCATCAATTTGAAAAGGAGGGTGGGCTGCAAATAAGTTACTGTATAATCCTCCTTCAAATGGTCTCTCGTGATCTGGATCAACCAAGTTAATCAAACGTTTAACTATATGATATGCATGCTCGCTGTTCTGTAGACGTGCCCAAAGAGCAGTTTTCCAAGTAGTTGACCATCCTGGACCCTCTTCTCCTGTTCTCAGTAAAATAATGTAAAAAACAACATTAGTTGACTAATGCTGATAACTTTTTTTATTCAAAATCTTCAGGAAAAATCCCTGCTACAAACTGAATGCTGATAAAAATAACAATTTGACAGTCACCAAAAAGATGAACTATTGAAGAACACAATATTTAGATAACTCATTTTTTGCTCTGTAAATGAATACTGATGATAAGTTCTTATTTAACACAAGGCCTATTCCATACATATGCATGCACTAATCATTAATGGAGTTAACTGTTAGTTAATAAGACATACCAGCTTTGATCTTCAATTGTCTTGTGCCAAAATTATGCAATCAATTGTAGAACAGCAAAGTTGAACAACCTCACTTCAATTTGGTATATAAATGGCCCTAAACTAGACAGACTTAGCATGGTTGAACAATTCGATCTTGTCTATAAATGCACCAACCTCTTTTATAAAGGCTATACTCTGCAGCTCTGCAGAGGTCAGGAGTTTTCTCGATGGTTATTGTGTGCCCTGGGAACAGGCCAAACAGATGAGAAAGATGTCGATGGTGCACTTCTGGATCCTCAAAGTCTCGTGCCTGCAATTAAAAAAACATAATGTCTAAGCCCACAACAAATGTCAGAAGTTCTGGTTCACTAGCCAACAAAGAGTTCAGAAATTTCATTCTAGTTTATTCATACCCATTCCATAATGGAACCATCTCTAGCAATTTTTGTTGGATACAGCCTTGGCTGAGCAGTATGCACTTTTTGAACAAGATCATCTCCGGTTCTTCCTAAAATCTGTTATCAAAACCTACTAGGCATTAGGCAATAACATGCAAATTTTATAGAAACTGAAAAGTTGTAACTCATTTTCATGACAAAGAATACCTCAGCAGCAGATATAATTGCAGAGAAAACTTCTTTTATGATTGCCATGTCCATGGTTGTTGAGTAGCTCACACTAGCAACCTTACCATCTGGAGCAACAAAGGTATGCTCTGGAGAGGTTGAGGGGTTGGTTTCCAGATATCCTTCATGGCCTTCAATTAGCCAATCCAACAGAAATGATACGCATCCTTCCAACAAAGGATATGCCTTATTTTTAAGAAAATCCTAAACAAGAAATATGAGCAATCAGTTGTCTGATAAGGATGAACCCCAAATATCCTATGTAATTCCAGGACCAGTATTATAAGGTGGTTTCCAACTACCACATTCTCCAATAAAAAGAAGCATATTGTAGGTCACTTCAACTTGAGCGAAAGCAAAACATCTTAGGTTATTTATTTTGTACAGCTGGCCTAACAAAGAGTTTATAGGCTCTCTCTCTCTCTCTCTCTCTCTCTCTCTCTCTCTCTCTCTCTCTCACACACACACACACATTCATGTCCATCCCTAGTTACACTACCCCAGGAGGAATAAAATTTCATGTCATTAGTAAAGAAAATTTAGGCATTGAAACTTGAAAATTTATGGGAAAACCAGTATCTTACATCGTCCAATGTATAAGCATAATGCTCCCATAAATAGGTACAAAGCCATGCCCCACCCATTGGCCACAGAGCCCACTCAACACCACCATGATCTGCAGATGTTTTTGCCCATATATCTGACTTGTGATGTACAACCCAGCCACTAGCTTCATAATTCACCTGTAACATTCTGTCCAAATAAGAAAAAGCATGCATACATAACCTATATAAATGAAAGGAAGAAATTCATCATTTAGAAGAAGAAGAAAAAACACATGGGATCATGATCCCAGAAAAAGATCATGCGGGATTTCGGTCACGACGCTTCACTGTGGATATGAGCTTTAAGACAAGAGTAAAGACACTGATTAATATTATCTCAGAATTTATAAAAATTGGCTTGGTGCAGTATAATTTCTTCCATTGTCATGCATTACATATTTTAGCAGCTAAACAATCATATGGCTGAACATAAAAAACTAGTTCTGGAAGACCAATTATAAATGAAGTAGATGAAGGGGGAATGAAGCCTTACTTTTGCAGTTTTACATCCATTGAGTGACAAGGACGAAATGAAATCAAACAAAGGTTCCTGGCACTCACTAAGGTTGCAAGGCAGGGAAGGCCAATAATTCATTTCAAGATTAATGTTCAAGTGAGGAGCACCACTGAAGAAGAAAAAAAAAATGATATCAGAGTCGGTCACTACTATACATACAAAATCTTGATGCATATGTACAAGGTATCGAAGTTTCTGCACTTGGTATGGAGCAAAGTGACAATATTATATATTTCAGTTTTTATTTAATGACAAAAAAAGAATATCAAGTAAAATATTGGTTTTTAGCATGGATCACTTTATCTTATGTCTTACAAATAACAAACCCAACTTTCTACTCCACTCATATGGCAAAACCAATTAACCGGTCATGTTGAACCACAATGATATCAATAAGAAAAGGGGCAGGGAAAGAAGGAAAATAAATAAATAAAATGAAGAGAATGTAAACATACTCCCACGCTGGTTGTAAATCCTTGTTCCAAATTCCCTGCAGGTTTGCCACTTGAGTTCCAGGCCGTGAACAAGAGATTAATAAATACCGACCATATTGGAACAGAAGAGCCACCAAGGATGGATCTTCATCAGTTTGGAAAGATTCTATCCTCCTTGAAGTCGGAACTTTATCGTATGCACTTTTATTCAAATGCAAACCTGCTGTAGAGGAAAAACTAGATTTTTCTGAGAGCTGCACTGAGACACGATGAAAAAGATTTTGATAGTTATCCAAATGATGTGCGTAGAGATCAGTATAAGATAAATTTGTTATGGACTTCAAAGTACTGAAACATTCTGAAGTCGGATCCTTTTTAGAATCTGAAGGCTTAATGAATGGTCCATCAAATGAAGATGACGCCACCAGAAGCAATACAGCCCAATCTGAACCTTCTACCCTCAACTTATTGTCATCCAAAACATGTATCACACCTCTACCATAACTAATCGTTAAACTGAGAACTGCGCAAAACTGAATGCCCTTCGGATTTTCGTTATTGTTCATGATGGGTGGGATCCTTTCACCAGGACAACTTCCTTTCATCATAATCTGATTTTTGTCATTTACTAGTGAATGATGATGCAACTTGCTGTCTAGAGACGCAGTGAATGACAAAGATCCTGGTTTGCTCCCAGAAATTTTTGACACGATTACCTGATTGGGATAGGAAGCAAAATGCTCCCTTGTGAACTCTACATCACCAACAGTATATCTTACTCTTACTGTTGCAGTATCCAAGTCTAGCTCTCTGTGATATGTTCCTTCATCATATTTAAGATGGGAATCATCAAATTCCAGCTTGATATCACCCAGAAGCTGGTAAACCTTCATCACCACAAGAAAACCATTAGGATACACTTCCCAGGATAATTCGGAGTTTTATCCACATAACATCTGTAATTGTTAACAAGAAAGCTCATGTAATTTTTCAATGATATAAAAGGAAAAGCCAGGTAACATACATGGTAATCAAACCAAACATATACAAACGGCATGCACACATGGTATTTTTCTTAAACTGATTCAATGATATCTAAATTGATTCCAATCACCAAGGATTCATATGAGCTAAATGTGATGATCAATAGTGTTAGAGTAAGCTCAACCGCTGTATTCATTCAACCCATGAGGCAGCATTAACAGGCATTATCATTTATCAAATCACATCTACTGAATAAAAATGAAGAAAAACAGCTATGTTCTAGTTAATAGTGTGACATACATCAGCAAGATTTCCGCACAACTTGGCTGCTGCAGCTGTAGCTTCAGCATATTCACCATCATCTACAAGTTTTCTGACCTCTGATAAAGCCTCTGGAGCATTAGAATTCGTATAATCACCCGGAATTCCAGTCCACAGCGTGTCCTCTACAGAACGAATTGAACAATATACTGCTATAAGTTAACATCATCTTCATCCTCATTTTTACTCAGCAACAGAAATTTCCACTATCAGGAACCAAAAGATGCAACAGTCCCCACTCAACCAGCCTAATCAAACCACTGATGAAATGGTGACAATACAAATAGGTAAACAGAAGTCCCACAAATTGAACTAGACAACTACAAATCAATGAACCGAATTAAATCTGAAACCAATATGCAATTACATAACATAAACTAAAAGTTGAACCCCAAGATGATATTGATCTTGAATCACATTCATGCTAAATTAGGGACAACAATTTGAAAATCCAAAATTTTAATGTTTTGGACATTCAATGAGTTTGAGTTAGGATTAGAAATGATGCTACCGTTAAGCTGGATGGTTTCGGAGGGGACGCCGCCCCAGACCATGGCACCGAGACGGCCATTACCGAGAGGGAGCGCGTCGGTCCAGTGGTTGGCCGGAGCAGTAAAAGTGACCTTGAGACTAGCACTATCAGATTCAGCTGCCTCCGTCAGGCTTGAGCTGCCGGCCGCCGGTGGGCCCACCAAGACCCACCCGCTATCTTCTTCCATGATCGGAGGACCAAGCAATCAACGTTGAAGTCGAGGAAGAGAGAGCGAACCGAGCTTTATGTGTTGTTTTTATCGTTGTTTTTGTGTGAGTGATGAGGGCCCCACACTTCCCGGCACGAGAACTGCTACAGTTACAGTACTGTCATGGAAAATATACTGCTCTTCCCGGCACCAAGACCCATCCGCTAGTTTGGACTCTTTTTTCAGCATGTAGATCATGGAAAATATACTGTATTGTTTTGTATTGAAACCAATAATTATCAAGAATGCTAATATATATCATAAGTCTCAACAAAAATCAATATCAGCTGTGGAAAAAGAGATGCAAAAAAGTACATGTTACAAAACTGAACATAGGATCTCTAATCTGATCTCAGCAATGTTATTATCAATGAATTTGTGCTTCTGGGAGAGAGTTTATCTTGACACATTTTAACTGTGGATTGAAAGTGTAAACTTTGCCATGTGATATTTGTGTTGTCACAATAGTTCCTCGATAATGCAATCTTTTAAGAGAGTTCTCTTCTCTTGACCAAAGGCCAACTTCATGGAGATCCCCTTCTTTCCAGCAGATGTTTACTGTCACCCCGCCACGAGCTTTCAATCCTTTCACGCAACCATTCGCCCATTTATCCCGGGGAAGAGCAGGAAGCAAGTAGAGGTCCTTCATAGTGCTTTGTACGAGCATTTCTGCAACTGCTGCTGCAAAACTGAACATATAATAGACTTGTCATATTTGTCAATTACTGGAATGCAGTACTTCAAGGTGGGTGCATAGTTAATCTTCATAACTTCAATTTGAGTATTTCTCATTCAACTCTCAACAGTTTGGATAGTGTAGAAAGTAGATAATTCGAACTGCATACGCATGTAATTTCATTGGGCTGAAATGGTGTTGAGAATGCTGCTTACCCAAAGTTAGCATCTATCTGGAAAGGGGGATGTGCAGTGAATAGATTACTGTATAGTCCTCCTTCAAAATCAGCTTCACGAGCAGGGTCAACCAAGTCCATCAAGTGCTTGACCATCCGATATGCATGTTTACTGTTGTGAAGACGTGCCCACCAGGCAATTTTCCATGTTGTTGACCATCCCGGACCATCATCCCCTGTTCCAGATTATAAAGTATGAACAACAATAATAGGTCTCTGCTCAAGTTTTTGTTTTCTTTCTTTTTCTCCACTGAAAAATACTGTGACTCTTGATTTTAAGATGTGGATTGGTATAGCGACTCATAATTCAGAATTTATCGCATTGCAAAAAATGAATACGAGAATCAAGTTTGGCATGCAAACCTCTTTTATAGAGCGTATAGTCTGCTGCTTTGCAGAGGTCAGGAGTTTTCTCAACAGAAATTGTATGCCCAGGAAACAAGCCAAACAAATGTGATATATGCCGATGATGCACATCAGGGTCCTCAAAATCTTGTGCCTGTCACAAATCAAAGTGAACTTCTTACCCATCATAATCCAGTGTACACAAAATCAGCATTAAACATGCTAAAGCAAAATAACTTTTGAAAAGATCCATGAGAGTGTAAAATTCAAGCAAACTACATACCCATTCCATAATCGAACCATCTCTTGCGATTCTTGTTGGTGGAAGCTTTTTTTGAGCTTCGAGGACTTTATTAATGAGAGCATCCTGGTTTTTTCCCAACACCTGCCATAAGTAATTTGCATGGTTTACAAAAACAGCAGGCCAAGCAAAGGCTTTATCACCAGAAAATAAGAGCTTCACCTTAGCAGCAGAAACAATATCAGAAAAAACTTCTTTTATAATTGCCATGTCCATTGTCGAAGAATAGCTCACACTGGCTTGCTTACCATCTGGAGCAACAAACATATGTTCGGGCGAAGTGGATGGGTTAGTTTCCAGATATCCTCCAGGGCCTTCAATCAACCAGTCCAACAGAAAGGACACACATCCTTCCAATACAGGGTAAGCCTTTTTCAGAAATTCCTAATTATGCAGAAAATGTCAGCAGCATTCATTTACTTGCTAGAAAATTGAATTGATCATATAACAAATTTGAATCACTCAGTGGCAAGGCCAGTATTATTTATTATTATTATTTTTTTTTGTGCAATCCAGAAGGAAGAAAGAATAACTATAAACTAAAGCTAACAAGGGCACAGAACATTTGTTGAGAAAGAAAGTCTTACTTTGTCCATTGTGTAAGTATAATGCTCCCACAGATGGGTACAAAGCCATGCTCCACCCATTGGCCATAAAGCCCACACAGCCTGACCACGATCTGGAGATGTTTTTGCCCATATGTCAGAGACTTGATGAGCGACCCAACCGTTTGCTTCATAGTTCACCTGTCACATTTAGCAAAAAAATATGCAGAAGATTTGAAGAATAGTAATGAAACAATAATTTCCGTCAAGAATGTGAAAGATACTGAGCCACAAGAGTCTTGCTCTAGCCACCAAGGATATTATGGAGATCATACATTACTGATTTAAGATCAGGAGCAATAAATACAGAATCAATTTACTTCAATCCTTCTCACCATTTTCCAAATATCTATGTAGATGCTCATGCTTAGGTTAGAACACTTTTTTTTTTGATAAGCGACGGGACAACAGACCTACATAGGCCAGTGTTTCTCACCCCCAAGTGGGGGCGTCACCCGAGTTAGTTGTTAGTTTTCCCCTTAAACCCATAAATCCCACCCCATACCGTCGGCAAGGAGGCGCGAACCTGAGACCTC
>JAYMSZ010002114.1:0-12625 GCA_036897665.1 Pelargonium citronellum
AACTCATGGAATATGAAAAATCATGCTCTAAAATTGCTCCATTTTATAAAAATGATGATGTGTCATCACATTAGCTCTTCTCACCCATTATTATATACTATAGTATGGATTTTAATTTTCTTCCTTGCCAGAAATTGAATGTAGCGGTGGTTTGTGCCTGTTAATTTTAACAAATCTGAAATTTTTGTTGCCGAAAAATTCAAGAGATGAATTTTCTGATCGCCGAAAAATTCATCTCTTGAATTTCTCGGTATGGGCTGTTTATTTATTAAATTAAAAAATATATCTACGTTATTGGGACACCTAAGCGAGAAGCTTGAGTAAATTGCTGCCACGTCACTGAATTTTTTCCACGTCAGTAGTGTGAGTACATGTGGACGAAAGTTAATGGTTCTATTAACGGGGACGACTTGTACTATATTGGGTTGAAAATAGAAGGGAGGTTCGATCTCAAAAAAATGTGTATGCAAAGTTGGCGGAAAAAAGTCGCTCTCAACAAGTCTCATGGAGGTCTCGGCATTAGGCTATTATCACTCACAAGCAAATTTTTGTTAGCTAAGTGGTGGTGGCGGTTTGCCACATAAAACGATTCACTGTGGAAGAAATTTGTGTGCAACAAATACCATTGGGATAGTACAAAATGGAATCGGCAATCTGTCCGTTCCAAGGTTGCATCTCCGCTGATTCGGGACATTTTGAACGTAGGAATTTCGGATAACTTTGCAGACCTTTTGTGAATAAATGGTATTATGTGGCAAGTGGGCAATGGCAAAACAATCAAATTCTGGTCAGACCGCAGGATCACTAACACTCCCTTGGCTGAGCTCTATCCTCGGTTGTTCTTTTTATGCAAATACAAAGACAAAACTGTTTTATTTTTCCATTGTCAGTCTGCCCCCTCCTCATTGCGCATGTTTCTCTGTCGCTCGCTGCACGCTTGGGAACTGGAAATGCGAGATGATCTGCTCCTTCGCCTAGCAAGTGTATGCATCAACTCAACTTTGGCTGATCGCTCACTTTGGTGCTTGGACAACAAACACGATTTTTCATCCAATAAATCTTACTCAGCTATCATGTCCTCAAACTCCCAGTCCATCTGTTGGAATATAATATTAAAAGATTAAATGAGGACTTCACCTACAAGCTTAACTTTTAGTTGAGTTGGTTCTCTAACATGGTATCAGAGCATTGGTGACAAGAGGTCCCGGGTTCGAGTCCTACCGCCACCCATATTAAATTCCAGCACAAGGCAAGAGTGGACCTGTGCATGGGCCACGTGCAAAGCGAAATGAGCTTGCACGTGAGGGGGCGTGTTAGAGTATAAAACTATTAATGGAACTTAAGCTTTTAGTTGAGATATTCTTTACACTCACAAACCTGATAATGAATCTACAATCCTGCAAACTGATTTGTCTCCAAGATTCGAACCTCAGGAAATCAGAACTGAAATTCAAGAAAAACGTAAGAGCCAATATTGATCAAGAACAAGAACAAAAACAAAAACAAGGTACGAGTAATTAAACTTTACCGAATTTGAAGTACAAAGCAGTTGTTTGCAAAGAATTGTTAACTGATCATCAAAGGAAAAGAGTAACCAAGGCTAGAACAAGCAACCAGGAAGAAACAAGTGAATGATTTTCTTTTCTTCTGGTTTTTGGAATATTATCTTCTAGCCAAAGTTTCCAAAATATTTGTCCGACAAAGCAAAATGAGTATGGACCCATTTTTAAAGCATCTTTTGCTAAAGCCATTCAATTATTGTATCACTTTTTAAAAATATTGTTCCCTATCAGCCACATAATTAAAATGGTTCAACTTATAAAAATGTTTACTGTGAGTCTCAAAAGATTGTTAAGATTATTCCTCATTATCAGGCGAGCCTCTTCGCTAATTTACTTTCCTAGTTTTTTTATCAGCGATTAAAGAACTTCATTAGAATTGCAGCCAGCCGTTAACATGTCTTGTCTGCTTCATATTTTGTTCCTCAGCTTCTTTAACTTTTTTCTTGACATCTTGATTCTGTTTGTTGAGTTCAGTCTATACTACATATACATATAAATATGGTACAAACCAGATCTCTATCTTTTTAGCAAGTATAAGTAACATTTTTTTTTAATGAGATGTTATATATGATGGATTTAGCAAAGAAAGCAAATGGAGCAATGCTATGTATTTATACTAAAATACTTATTAACCTGATTACGTGCAACAGAAACAAGAACAACGAGTTGGAATCTAAATATATTCCAAGATCCAGAAACAAGTAGAAACGTGGTGTTCAAGATTTGGAGTTCATCGACTGACAGAAGCAAAAAGTGAAATTTTAAAGTCAAATGAGCCATCAGCAATAAATAAACTGTTCCAACAATTGCCATGAACATAAGCAGACAAGTAGTCTGTTTCTGTCTGGTTCACCATTAAAGCATCATTCAATAAAGAAACAAACAAAAAAAAAAAAACAATACACAAATTAACTTGGAACTTAGAATAATCTTCCAATATCAATCCATGAAAAAAGTGCTAAGGATGATGAGAAGAAGAAGCCCCTCCTCTTTCCTCCTTTTTTCGCATAGGACTAATTGGAATCTTAATTAGACCAGAAGGAGCTGATGAATCAACCGAATCGAAATAGACGCCAAAGTTGGGCTCACACTACAGAAAACCAATGTACAGATAGAGTTCAGCAGGAAATTAGGTAGCGTTTGAATTATAAAAAAAATGAAATGGAAATTTGATTCACATTTCAAAGTCATAATTATCCAAACATTGTTGAGCAAAAATCTCAATCCAAATGCGGTCTTAGTTAATTGAATGAAAATATAAGGTAAGATCATACGTACATGTTGGAATTTTGGAGTGAAAGCATCCTTGGTTTCTTGGCTATCCCATTGCAATGAATTCCACCACCATATATCTCCTATAATCTTAAATTTTGGAAGGGTTCTGCTTGCAGTGTTTGAATTAAATGGAAGTTTACTGAGAGAGGAGCAGTGACTTACTTCAATCACGGTAAGGGAAGGAAAGGGCAATGCAGTTTGCGGACATATGCTCCTTAGCAAGGAAAGGGAAGGAAAGGGCATTCGCTAGCGACATTTTGGACAAGTTGTTGTATCTCTGGATGAGATTCTAACATGTCTTCCCCGACTTTGGATTTAAATAAATGCAAGGCTTGATCCATAGGCAAACAACCCACTTCTATGGACTTGTTTGCATCCATGCTGCTACAAACCGCTTGTGACCTTGTGGTAAACACAACTTTTGACATGTTTTTCAGGCAAGGTTGAGGAATTCCCACTTGTGTGAGTTCAAGCCTCTCCCATAAGTCGTCTAACAACACCAAAAACTTCTTTTCATTAAGTTTGTTGAATATCAAAATAGTTCTTTCATCGGCACTTTTATTCTCCCATGCATGATTCTGGATGTCTAGTTTGTGTCGAATGGTATCCTGGATTTTCCCCAAATCAATAGATTTGGAGACCACAATCCATATGATCAAATCAAAACTATTACTTGTATTCAAGAACATGTTGTTAAGTTGCTTCAGGAGGGTAGTCTTACCCACTCCCCCAATTCCAACTAACCCTATGATTGACAAGTCTTCGCCTTGAACGGACTGCCATACTTCTTGAAGTTTCGATTCAAATCCCACCACAGTGCGCTCCATAGGCAGCTCATCCACCGGAAATGCTGGCAACTCAAAAGCAATAACATCAAATTTCCTTTCTCCATTACATTTTCTACTACAAGAAGCATCCTCATCACTTCCTTGCCGAGCTTGTATCTTGACCAGTAGTTGGGACAGCAACCTCCAACACATTTGTTCCGATGTTCTTCCCGAAACCTTTCTAAAACTTGGATCACTTCATTTAATAGGGTTTCTACGCTGCTCATCCAGCCATTGACTTGGTTTGTCCTCTTCATACCTTGTTTCTCAGCTACTGTGACTCTGCTCTTGACATCAATCAGGAGGTTTTCGAGGTCAAACCTAGCTTTCGACAAAGAGTAGAGGTTGTGTTCAAGACCTCTGACATAAGCTAGGTGCTTGTTGCAGCATTCCCACAAGCAAGGTACAATGTTCACTAATTGGCCCAAACAATTCATAGCTGAATATAATCATATTATCAGCAACTTAAACACACAAATGTGATATTATATGTGCTATGCAAGTTGAAATTTCTCATCACTGACCTGAAAATTAATATGGATTGTAGAAATGTATCGGTCTTGTTCGGTGATTTCCAACAAACAGATCAGATCACAGAGTTTGTAGCTGGTAGCAATTTGAAAGCCAAACCTAAAAATTATGATGAATTAACACAAAATCAAACTAGCATCTTAACCCCAAAATCAATACAAACTCACCCAAAACAAAACTCACTAAAAATCACCACTAATTACTCAACAATTGTTAGCCAAAACAAGATTTTATCAGATCTAGCAGTCTAGCAAGGTTTTTGTTTCAGACAATAATTAATAATTAAAAAAAAAAAAACAAGATTTGAATGTCATTATGAATTCTAGTTTATTTGAGCTATGTTATGAACTATTAACAGTTGACTGGTGAATATAAATGCACAATCATCAGTTAATTAATTACATAAACGAGACCCTGTACATATTTATTCTGCAAATTGAAAATAATTACTAACCTGATAATGCATCTGTCTTGCTTGGTGATTTCCAGCAATTCTGCAATCCTGAGAACCAGTTGTCTCCAAGATCTAGAGCTAGCAACCTCAACTGAAACATAGAAAAAGATGATAAAATGTAAATAAAAAATGGTTGATGAAGATCAAGGAAAGAAGAACAAGAAAATGAGTAAATGAGCTTAACTGGATGATTCCAAGAAATTAGTATGAAAATTAGATCATGAAAGACAAGCACAAAGCAAAGTTTAGAATACAAGGATGAAATCAACAAGCAATTCTAGTGAAGCAACCAGTAATTTTCTTCTAACGTGGCCCAGTTGGTTATTTTAGCTGTGTGAGTGGGTTCAGATCTTAGGATCGAA
Organism: Pelargonium citronellum; assembly: GCA_036897665.1. Taxonomy (NCBI): domain Eukaryota; kingdom Viridiplantae; phylum Streptophyta; class Magnoliopsida; order Geraniales; family Geraniaceae; genus Pelargonium; species Pelargonium citronellum. The sequence goes on from JAYMSZ010002114.1 coordinate 5,012, forward strand.
AAATTTACTACCAACTAGCCGTTTTTTAACGTTTAATATCAATATTAATATAAAAATATATATTTCATTCTGTATATAATATTCATTATATTCTTTTACACACTACGATCCAAAAACTATCAACATTTCTTCACAAACGGATCTAACTAATTTTCAAATAGTCAAATAATTTTTAATAATTCAAATTCAGATTCTTAATTTTTCAATTCCCCATTTTCATATTCTCAAAATTCAAATTCACAATTAGAATCGTGTCAATACATACTTTGATAAATTTTAGAACAGTGAATCTTACACGGAGTATCTTACAATAAATTAGTTTTATTTTTATTTTTGAAACAACAATAAATTAGTTAATACATCTTAATTTTGATAGAACACATTATAATGAGTATAAAGAGTAGATAACTAATTTCTTCTTAATTTTTCTCAAAATGAAAATATTGATGCATTCATTTTGGGACATAAGGAGTAGTATAATGCAAGAGTAAGGGAGTACCTAAGTTTTTCCTAAAATAATGTTATATGCCTAAAACATTGTATAAAATGATGTGTCAACATATCAGATATGACGCATCAAATTAAGTTTTTACAACACGGATGCTCTAATTGCAATTCTCCACCGTCTTGGAACTTTCAAATTGTCAGAATGCCTAAGATGGAGAAAAACCAAACTAAAGGTCAGTCCCTTACATCTGCAATGGCATCAAATTGTCATTTCTCTGCTAATCTTGTGACTTCTGGAATCATCTTGATCACTTTCTTGCCGAGCTTGTAGCAGGAACACATTTATTCTCAAGTTCTTGAGTACCCTTTTCGAGAATTAGATTCACTTAGCAGCCAAGTGATGACTCGGTTTGTCCTCTTCATATGTTGTTCCTCGGCTTCTTTGACTCTGTTCTTGACATCTTGGCCGAGGTTGTTGAGTTCATCCAAGGATGTCTTCAAAGAGTTGAGGTTGTCTTTGAGATCAGTAATATAAGCTGAATGCTTGGGACAACAACTCCCATCAACACTCCAATTTAGAAACAATAGTAAAAATCGTAATTTCTTCAACTGTTTAAACAAATAGTAACTCCCAACAAACCAATGTTATCTTACTTACCAGCAAAGATCGTAATTTCTTCAACTGTCTAACCTCCTACGGTAATCTTCTCACAGATGTTTCCTTTATACTAAGATATTCCAACTCAAGCAACCCACCGGTCTCTGCTGGCAATTCTGTCAACACTTCATTGTCTGACAAGTTTAAAACTTTCAAGACCTTCATAGATTGCTAGACTTCACCATGCAATTTTTTCAAGTTCTTGTTATCCTTAATAATAAGAGTAACTGATAACCCATAGTGATACTCTTTCTGCAATCACATGATTTACACGAAACTTGTTCTTATTTTCCCCGCCTGCACAAACTATCCATAAAGCCATGTCAAATGGGTTATACATTTATAACTCCAAATTCAAGAATAAAAATATCCAAAATCTCAACCATGACCAAAGCACACCTCAAACTTGTTTAGAATGCGAAAATAATCTATCATCATCGTGGAAGCCCTGTAGTGTCCCATCTCTTGCATCGCATTGGCTCGACATCTAGCAACTATTGGCCTGGAATCCGAATCAGACTCTGCCATACTACATAAAATCATAACTGGACTGGATTAAACTAATATATACAAGGAGATAGAGAGCAAAGAGTTTAAGCCAAAAGTTATATTGGATTATGCTAAGGTTTAGACACCTCACTGAAAAATTGTATCCAGAATCGCTCCACTCCCACAAATTATTTCATTGGACCAAATGTGTATAAAATTTGATTGAAATGTATATAAGGTACCGTTTGAAATAAACTTTTTTAAAATGAGAGATTCAGGAGTCATTCTCGTGACAACAATTATTATCCGAACATTAACATTGAAAATTTTCAATTTCATTTTTTCCAATTCTCGATTCCTATTTTTGAACAAAAAATCTAATTCAGAGGCTATTTAAAAGATCTAAGGCACATACCAGCTGGTGTGGTTTGAATTTGGGAGTGAAAGCATCCTTGGATTCTTGGCTGTCCCATTCCAACGTACTATCCCACCACCCTCTGTGTCCTTGAATCCTGAATTCTGGAGGTGTTGTCTTTGCTGTGTTTGAATCCAATGGCAGCTTTTTCAGATTTGGGCAATCAGTAATGTCCAACACTTTAAGAGAAGGAAACGGCAACACACTTTGCGGACATATGCTCTTCAGCTTGTGCAGAGAATTTAAAGTAAGAGAAGCGAGAGATGAAAATAGATGCACACTTTCTTGAACCACGTAGTCTTCACCAATCAACTCTTCCATCGCGCCACACCATGTCACACTAAGCCGGTAAAGGTGTGGAACATAGACGAGCGAGCTTACATTTCGAATATTATAACACATCGTGATTGAAATATGTCGGAGATTGCCAAGTGAAGCTGGCCCAAACCTTAGTACTGACATGTTGCAGCACCTCATTTCCAGTGTCTCTAGCCGTTCCATTAATCTCCGTCCAGATAAATCGAGCACAACTGGTAAAGATTCACATTGACATAGTGCCAGTTGCACGGTGCAGCTTCGTAGTTTTTGAGAGTCTAGCAATATCTGCAAAGATGAAGGCCAGCGTAGCACAAGACAAAGATGAGTTATGTCTTTTAACTCTCTCAACTCCTCTACCATCTCTCTTTCCTTTGCTATGTTTCTTTTTTCTTCTTCTGATTCTGTTAGCAATAGTAAATAAACATAGCCTGCGTCCACGTACTGATTTTGCTCAAATGATTGCAACGAATGAAGACTTGATATAACTCCTCTGGGAATTGCTGTTCTGTCGCTTAGTAACAAAAATCTTAATTTCTTCAACTGCTGAATCTCCGCCGGTAACCATCTTAGACCCGTACTCCTTATATTCAGATATTCCAAATTAATCAAACTACCAATCTCCGCTGGCAACTCGCTTAACTCTCTGTTATGCGACAGGTCCAAGACTTTTAAAGTCCGGTGACATTGCAAGATTTCAACGGGCAAGAACTTGATAGGGATATTCCTAATAATAAGAGTGACGAGATTGGCATAAAACGATGACCCAACAAGAGATTCCACGGTAGTAAAACATTCATACCCTTCTAAGAATATTTTCTCTGCATTCCTCCATTTTCTCAAATCTAAACTCGAGAGCCCATCATCACCACTTATCACATCTACACAAAACTTGTTCTTCTTCGCCCCACGTTCGCAAGCAAGCCATAAGGCCATGTCGCGGATCACATCATGCATCTTAAATATCTCTTTCCCTAGCACAGTATGCAATATTGCATATCTATTAACCTCCAACAAACATGCTTGCACCAAATTTTCAAGAATTTGTCGCCCTCGGATAATCGCATCGTGTTCATCTATTAGTCTTTCAGCAATCCAGAGTTTAATTAGCTCCTCCTTTTCAATTTCATAATCTTCTGGATATACAGAACAATATTCAAAACATTTTTGATGTGTTGAACTTGGCAAGTTGTCGTAGCTGAATACCAATCTACAGAATACACCCTCCATACCTGGAAAAGTTGAAGGATACTTCTCCAATATCTTTTTTGCATCCTTCCATTGGCGAACGTCGGTTTTTCCTCTCATGGATCGCCCGATTGTTGTAAGAGCTAACGGTAGACCATCGCATTCACTAGCCACATCTTTCACAAGTTTTTGCAACTCTGGGTGAGATTGCAACATGTTTTCACCAACTTTGGAACAAAACAATTTTAATGCCAGTTTTGATGGTAAACAACCTACTTTTATGACCTTGTCAGCCTCCATGCTGTTACAAACTTCTTCAAATCGGGTAGTCAACACAACTTTTGACAAACCATGGGAAGGAATAGGAATCCCCACTTCTGAAAGTTCAAGTTTGTCCCATAAGTCGTCTAGCAGCATCACAAACTTCTTCTCTTTAAGTTTGTTGTGTATTATACTAACCCTTTGGCATTCACTTTTATTCTCCCACAAGTGATCTGGGATGTTTAATTTGTTCCGAATGGTATCCCGAATTCTCGCCAAATTTGTTGGCTTGGAGATCAAGATCCATATGACCAAATCAAAATCATGGCGGGCCGTCAAGAACTTATTGTTAAGTTGCTTCAAAAGGGTAGTCTTTCCCACTCCCCCAATTCCAACCAATCCGATAATTGAGAAGTCTTTGTAGTGAACGGAATCCCATAATTCTTGAAGCTTCGATTCAAATCCCACCACAGTGCTCTCCATAGGCAGCTCGTCCATAGGAGGAGGAGGCAACTTGTAAGCAATAACATCAAATTGCCCTTTCTCTATTAGCCCTGTCACTTGAGGAAGCATCTTGAACACTTTCTTGCCGAGCTTGTAGCTGGACCAGCAGTTCTTGGGACAACAACTCGCAACACATTTGTTCTCAATTTCTTGACTACTTTTTTCAAGAATTGGATTCACTTTATCGTTCATTGCTTCTGCTCTTTGCAGCCAGCCGATGACTTGGTTTGTTGTCTTCATATGCTGTTCCTCGTCTTCTTTGACTCTGTTCTTCACATCTTGGGAGAGGTTGTTGAGTTCCTCCACGGCGGTCCTTAAAGAGTTGAGGTTGTCTTCAAGATCAGTAATATAAGCGGAATGCTTGGCAGAGCAGTCCCATAAGCATGGCACAATGCTGCACAATTGGCCCAAACAGCACTCCAAAGACATAACTTAGCCTCCTATACAGTAAGGTTATGGTTTCAAAGGACAGTCATTAATAACTAAAAAACATGAATCCTAATTTCAGATGTTCGAGTATGAATATTAATTGGGATAGAGAAAAATTTAAGTGCACAAAATTATGGAGAACATTAGTCATTAGACATAGTACAGGTTATCTATGAGAATGATTGGACGAACATTGCAGAATGTTTTAAATTAAAAATGTCTGTATGAGCAGTCGTGAACAGTGTTATTGTGCACTTGTGAGCAATTTACTATGTTCACCCGAATACTCCCATTATGCATTTGTTATATATACGGTTAAATGGTTTTTACTCTTTTGGACTGGTATTGTTTTTAGTTTATCCCCTAATTAGTGTTTTATTTTGTTTGAGCCACTGTAAACTATATTTTTATTAATTAAACTCACTCAATTGACTTTACCTGATTTTCAGGTGTCACGTCAGCATTTGTTGACACGTTGCCATGCCACATCAGATACAATGTCCACATGTGAGTGTCACGTCATTATACTGTTTCATTTTTTCATCATTCACAATTAAAACGACACCAATTTTGCTGTCTGTGATGTAATAAAATAATAAAACACAACGTTTAGTTTGATGTGGCATGCACACGTGGACGATGTATCTAACGTGGCGTGATGATGTGTCAACAAATGCTGACGTGACACCTAAAACCCACCTACAGCCGGTTGAGAGGGTTGAACTAATAAAAAAATTGGTTTACAAGGGATTAAACAAGGCAAAACGCTAATTAGAGGCTAAATCCAAAAAATGTGTTAGTCCAGGGAGGCAAAATCATTTAACTCATATATATAATAGGACATCTCGTTAAGAATATAGATCCAGCGGGTAGCTTCGTATCCACAAATTTAAGGAGACGAATATGAGTGGCATATTAACGAGGTGTTGTGTTTGACTTAACCTAAACAAAGAGATAACATGTCGTAGATTCTCTATTCTATATATATATACACACACACACACACCGTGGAAATTGAAAAATTATCACTGACCTGTGAAGTAGCTAAGAATATTGCAGAAATGAATGTCTTGCAACAAATCTGCAACTTCAGGAACTGCCTCAGACAATCAGAACTTAATTAAATATATATAAACAAATTACAAGGATTATAATTTTAGTAAAATTAAGGAATCACTTGGCATACATAACTAACTTGATGTAATTAACTAGCAATGAATTGAATTAAGGTGGTTGATTGAAGAAAAGTCACCATACACATAGATGAAATATATATATGGTAGATTTAAATTCTTACTAACCTGATAATGCACAATAACAAAAGGTATATCCAAGATAGATCTGAATTGTAATATGAAGCTCGGTAAACTAGAAATGAATTTTAGAAAGAAAGAAAGCAAATAAAGTGAGTTCTGATGATAGAGAAGAAGAACAAAACAAATGTGCAGTAGGTGAGATAAAATAAAATACTTTCAAGTTGCAAATAAGAAACAAGAAAATTTACGAAAAATATAAAAAATGACCAAGACAAATATAATTCTTGCTATAGGTATTATTTAAGAATTGTTTGTGTTGCAGTATGAAGGCGAGTAAATTAGATATGAAATTGAGAAGGAAAAAAGAGAGCACGAAAGTGACTTTTGATGAGAAAGAAGAAAAAGACAAACGTGCAGTAGATGACATAAAAAAAATACTTGCAAGTTGGAAAGAAGAAACAAGGAAATTTACGAAAAATATAAAGAATGACCACAAAAGACATTTAATTTTTTAAGATAATGGTTGTTCATGAATATGCAATCCTGCAAACCAAGCTGTCTCCGAGATTTGAAACCTCAGGAAATCAGAACTGGAATACAAGAAAAATATTAGAACCAAGGCAAGAACAAGCAACCAGGAAGAAACAACTGATATTCCAAATCAAGCAAATCACCAATCTCTATTGGCAATTCTGTAAAGTGGCTATATTATAATTAACCACTGTTATCTTATAATATTACTAGTTAACTACTCAACATATTGTCGCTGAAAAAAATAATAATTTCAATAAAATTAATGACGAATTACATAATAGGAACAAATTTGACGTAAAACCAAATACTATAACATGAGTAACATAGTTCACAGATCTTAAATGTTTACAAGAACGATCAAATGTCATATGCTTAATTGAAATCTCGATTGCAACGATAGGGCAATATAATCAACCATTGTTCTCTAAAAAAAAATTTGAGTCATAGCAGTACCAAAACAAAATTCATCGTCTCAAAACAAAACAAAAAATCCAAAAAAGAAAATACATTGGAAAAAAACTTCTAGCAATGGAAGACTTATCTTAGTAGAAACAAAATATAAAAATAACAAAAATACTAAAATATGATTTAAAACGGAATAACATGAAGAAAAAAAAGTAATGTATTCGTGGTAAACGTATTGTTGTAAAGTAACATATAGTGGAAGCATAGATGATAACGAATCATCTGCAATAAGATAGTATAAGATGAGCCAGCGATTGTGATTATGAAATCAACAAAAGAATAAAATTAATCAAGTCATATATGCTAAATTTTATTTTTTTCACTATGTAATAATATCACAAAAAAAGAACAGAACTGTTGTAGATAAAAAAAAAGGATCTACACGGGGTTAATAAAAACGGGGTTAATAAAAAACTTTAATGAGAAAAAAAAAAAGAGAAAGTAGAGTTTTCAGGTTTTTTTTTTCAAATGTTTGATATAATGTAACGATTGCCAACTACTCCATTTGTCTTGTTCTTCTGTCTACAAAACCCATTTGTCGTCTTTTCTTTTCTATACAATAATATATATTAATACTATGATGAACGACCATTATATTAAAAATTAAATGTCTTTTGTGGTCATTCTTTATATTTTTCGTAAATTTCCTTGTT
>JAYMSZ010002115.1:0-12625 GCA_036897665.1 Pelargonium citronellum
CAATGTCAATGTTATCCTCTTTCAGTACATGACTATAATCAACTACCAAATGGAGCTAGAGGCTCAAGCTTCTTTCTCCATCGCTTGACTTGGGAGCGGTGGAGTAAAAGACCACCTTTGGTGCGCTGCGGTTGCAGTGAGATAGGCTAGGGGCGTAAGCCCTGAAAATCATCTATGAGTTTCATTACACCTCCTCTTATGCTATCGCAACTGAATTTGCCGTGACCCAAGTATATAAAAAAAATACATGACTATAATTTAGTCACATGTGCTACATGCATTTAGATTATTTATGTGTTTTACTTGTTGGAAATGGAAACGGTAAGCCAATATTCTAGGAGCCCAAGCCCATCCATCCTAGATCCTACAAATTAATGCATTTATTTGGAATTACATAGAGAATGAACAACTCAACTGCCTACCGAAAGTGAAGACGATAGTGACCAAACCACTCTAAGGGTTGATCTAACGTAACGACGCCATGCTCCGGCAAGCTTCTTCCCGCCTGTTGGCCCGAACCACCACTCTCCGGTCCTTCTGCGACGCTCCTGCTCCTCCTCCCACCGCCGACCCGGCCTTCGCCGAATCATGGAACAAGGTTTCTAAAAACTTGGATCCTCCCAGGACTCCCTCGCAGTTCATGGCGGATCGCCCCGACGTTCCCGCTTCCATCCCTGACAAGCTCACCGTCAATTTCGTTCTCCCTTACGCTTCTGAGCTCGCCGCCAAGGAGGTTCGTTGCTCGTTTTTCTGGCCTTTATCATCCGTTTGTTTGTTTGTTTTCATTAAGCGTTTGATCGTTCATTTTACATGTCTGGATTTGATCTAAATACCTAGATCATTGATTTTAAAGGTGTTTCTGTTTCTTCTCTTTGTTGTTTTCTGATTGTCTATACTTGTTTGTTTATTTTGGCCAATGCATATGAAACTAGTATTTTTGTTGTTGTTGGTTTTTTGTGTTCAGTTTCAATTGTTTGATTCAGGTTTGTAATTTGTGATTGTTAATTTGGAGGTTTTTTTTTTAATTGAGTTAATTTGTAGAGAAAGATTTAGCTTGTCGGCGACGGCCAACTATGGTGTGTGACACAGAATGATGGCCTCCAAAGAGACGAGAATGGTAATTTGGTAAGAGGTTTAAGAGGAAGAGATGTGGTACATTTAATTGAAGATGATGATGTGAAACGTTAAGCATGGTTAGGGAGATTACTTATATATCCCATCAGGAAATGCAAGAGAATTTAGTTTGGAGTAACTAAGAGGGATAGGGGTGGGCCTAAGTTAACGTAGAAAAACTAACGTGGAACACGTGTTTAAGATATGAGATAGCATTATAAAATGGAGTGGAGAGGTAAAATGGAACAAAGGATTTCAAGGAATTTTGTTAAGGGGTTCATGTAGCCGACCCCACTATTTGGCATATGATAAGATTTTGGACAACTTGTAGGAATTAGGTTGTGATAGACTCGGGGAATTTTGTTTTCTGGCATGGCTAATAGTTATCATTTGGATATGAGCACTTTCATTTTCTTGAAGTAGCACAATTTATGTCAATGGCACATTGACACTTTCCTCCATTATCTGCAGTATGTAGTCTTTTGGACTGAATGGATTGTCAAGCTAAGAATTAATGTTTCTGAAATTCATATTTATGATCTCCTTCTAGATTGAGTATTAGATTCATTGTTAGAGGTGCCAAGATATGAATGAAATGGTAGTTTCTGGCTACTGAGTTTGAAGGCCTCCAGTATATGTCAAGAAAGAGGGCAGAGATTTACTAGTTCATTGCTTCCAGTTAGGCTAATATAATGTGTTGTACACGAAGCTTGTTATGTGTCAATAGTGGAGATTAACATTGTAAATAATGTTCTGCTTCACTCTTTTTATCACTGATTAGTCTTCCTTAGTGCCCGTTTATTGTTTACTTCAAAGAATAGGAGTGGAGTATCAGCCATTTTGCTCTATAAAAAAGTAGAAATGAATTGGCCCAAGCAAAGCCAGCACTTGCGTATAGTGCTCGTGTACAGTAATAGCTTTTACTAAGATGTACATAGATTAACATGCGTGCCGGTTTCTGTTAGAGCAACTCGATTTTCTGAGAAGAAAATGCATCTGACCCTAATAGAATATGTATCACTCTCTTTTATTCAATTCTGTTTCAGGTAGACATGGTCATGATTCCATCAACAAATGGGGAAATGGGTGTTCTGCCTGGACATGTACCTACAATTGCTGAGCTGAAACCCGGGCTTCTATCGGTTCATGAAGGCAATGAGACACAGAAATATTTCCTTAGCAGCGGGTTTGCTTTTATTCATGCAAACTCAGTCACTGATATAATTGCGGTTGAGGCTGTGCCCATTGACCAGATAGACCCGAGCTTGGTTCAGAAGGGGCTTGCAGACTTCACCCAGAAGCTTAGTTCAGCTTCAACTGATTTGGAGATAGCCGAGGCCCAGATTGGTGTTGACGTTCATAACGCCCTCAATGATGCACTGACAGCCTAGCTTTTCTGTCTGCTTTCAGGTTTTATCCAAATCTCCGCCTTTCTACTTCTGCGATTGTTTGCTTCTGCTCCGGAACCAATAAACTGTTCAGCTCTGAAATTTTTTTGCACAGAATTGCATAGAGGGAATAAATTCAGAAGATACTAAAGTTAGATGAGTCTCAATGCAGGTTTCTTGTTAATCAGCCCGTTTAATTTAAGCTCTTTGGATGTTACACAAATTAGATGTTTCCAGTTTATGGGATGGGTTGGTCATTGCAAATAAGTGCTACTAGTTTTCAAATAAATTGTGATTATTTCCTATACAAGAATATGGGTAGAATAAACTGAAGGATCATATCAATATTCTGATTTAGCTCTTATATTTTCGAACATATTGTTATGGTTTAAAAATTCTGGTCCGCTTCAGTTTAAACTTTTATCATATTGTTTCAGAGGTTAAAGATTATGTCACCCATTTAATCAAAGAACTTTGGAAGTCATTTAGGTTATCTATCATTAGTTAAAGTTAAGTTTTCGTTGACTCAGTTAACATAAGACTTGTAGTTTAAAATAAAATAATTAATTAAACAAATATCTGACTTCATGAACATGCATATGTTATAATATTTGAAAATTATTAAATATAAAATGAGGCTTCATTGGTTGGACATGCTGCGTGAGTCGAAATAGCGTTTGCGTTCAATCCACGCTCAACATGCTCCCAGAGAGAGATGAGTTTTAACTGTAATTTATCATTGAATGAGGATTAGTCTCGATGTGGTTAAAACGGATTAATAATGTCAACTACGAGTTTACGGATCTGCTTAAGAAACACATTGTTCAGACCGAAAAATGAGACTTTATTGTGTAATTAATAAAAAAAAAAGTAAATATAAAGTTTAATTATTTTTTTAACCAATCGCAAAATGACACATGTCATTCCGGGACTAAAGGAAGGCACTAGTAATTAATTAATTATATCTTCTATAGCTGTGGTGTACTGGAACAGTCATATGACAAATATTCCCTCTGATTATATAAATAATTCTTTATACAGATACAGGATCATGTGATTACAAAAGAGAAAAATATTGTGGCAAACAACTGCTTATTCTATGATAAATATTAAATACATGATGATAAAACCAGAGCATAACAAGATACTAATAAACAAGATCCCCTAGCAACCTGTGTGTGTTTGGATTTCTGTTGCTGCAATTTTTATTTTTAATTTTTATAAGCAAGCGTAACAATCGAGACTCGAACCTGATCTGTTGTTGCAATTTAACTCTTCTTTTTTTTGCCGAACAACAAGCAATTAATTCACTATTAGAATTTTTACTCTCGGATGTCTCTGGGCAGCTTAGCCGGATTGATTATTGAATAGTGCAACACACAGAAGGACTGGTAATGGAGGTGAACATGAACTCCAGCAGCAGCAGCAGGCAGAAGTTACTAGATAATTGTGGGACGAGGAGGGCTCCGTCCTGTCATGTCTGTCACAACTTTGAATGTTGTTTCCAAGGGCACCCGCCTTCAAAAGTTTGCTCCAATACGTCTTCCATTCTCTTAGCTACTATTATCTGTTTAAACACGACGGGAGTTTAAAATCATATAACAAGGTCATGCACATCACAAGCAGATTCTTAAGAAATATGTTTGTTAACCGGATCTGATCATCTAGCCTATAAGTTGAAATAGCCAACATTGTTTGATATTCAGTCGTATCTCAGGAAACGTGTAAGGTTGCTTGTAGATAGTCAAATGGTGATTTCAAGTTCCCTAACAATGCACTAAATAAATGGCCAAAATTAGGATGATTGGATGGGAAAAGAGCCAGGTGCATGAGGATCCAGATCAAATACTCTGCATAGGCAACTCAATATGGAAAATGGAACAAAAATACTTAATCTACAGCTGGGCCACAAATACAAACAAAATTACCTCTAGACTCGCAAGCACAGCTGCCGGTACTTCAACCAAGTCCTTCAAATTCCTCTCTGGCAAGATAACTCTCTTGATACCAGAACGGTGAGCCGCTAAAATCTGAAGCATGTAGACTGTGATAAGCAATCTGACAAAATACTCTGCAATCCATACCATTTTGTATCAACAATATTCAATGATGGTCTTTGCTTATGATATGTACATATAAGAAACTTATATCATCATACAGCGATGGTATTTGCTGTCTAAGATATCTTAGTCGAGGCAGTTTATGGGGAAATAGAAAATATCAATAAATGTAAAACTTTTCTTTCGACTTTAGAGGAATTCTTTTCTTACAAAGAACTCTTGAGGCCGTCCTTCACTTCAACCACACCACACTAGTCGTATTCAGTCTTTCCATTCTTCTGAATTATAGATCAAAGGTATAGATAGTGATCATATTTAGCAATTTATCTTCTAGTATAATTTAATCACCACAAACCCCAAGTTTGGTTCTACTTATTTTAAATCTCTTGATTCTCAAACCTCTCAATCTAATCAAATTTGGCATTAAACCCTAATCTACTCATCATCTAAAATAATATATTATCTGCAAACAACATACACCAAGGAGCCTCAACTTGAAAAGGTTTCGTGACCTCATAAATGAACAGGACATAAAATCAAGGACTTACAGCCTATCCGTGAAAAGATAAAACATTATTGTACACAAAGGGAGTCAAAAATACCTTGTCCTTGATGCCCCCAACAGGTAGAACAAGTCCCCTCAGAGTCATTTCTCCAGTCATTGCTGTATCTGCCCTGACCCGTTTCTGAGTGAACAGTGAAACCAGTGCAGTAACTAAAGTGACACCTGCTGAGGGTCCATCCTTAGGTATAGCTCCAGCAGGGAAATGTATATGAATATCTCGACCCTCAAGGAGACTGATTCCAACAGCATTTACCAACTTAAGATCTGTTGCCTTGGCTCTTACCTGGCGGAAGTTCAAATTAATAATTTGAAGACTTTTGTCAAGCAGTAAACAAGATGCATGAAATAAGGCGAGTGCTGAAACATTCATATCAGCAAAAGTTACTTGAAAGACAGTTACCCATGTTAGAGCTATTTGAGCGGATTCTTTAATAACATCACCGAGTTGCCCAGTGAGATGCAATTCCCCCTTTCCAGCCATTGCTGTAGCCTCCACAAACTGGACTTCCCCACCAAATGTAGTCCAAACAAGTCCAACACATACTCCAGGAGATGCAACACGTTCCATAGCTTCTTTATCATCAAACCTTGGAGGCTGCATTATAGATAAACAAAAAACCTTAGTCAAGCATAAAAAAAGTTAATCTGATCCTCAAACCAGTGAGAGAAACAACATTCTTAGGTTGTGCATATCCTCTTGTAATACACCACATTGTGTATAAATTTTGTGCGCCTATGCCAACGAATGAGTAGCACAGGCTGCAGTATAAAACTGCATGGATTTAATATTAGGTTTGCGTTTACACTTCTCCACGGACCCTCCTGAGGCATGACAAAACATATATTAAATGATATGACACAACTAATGTCATAGTAAATTTTCGGCTTCAGGCCCATTCAATCAGAGCTTGGGGGGTCTATTTTTTAGCCATATCGGCATTTCTCATACATGAAATCTGGAAAATTTTGAAATGTTCACTTTCGATATTTAACTGGCATCTTTATCATTGCAGTTGGGATTAGACAGCACTAATTAAAAGCTTATGATCACAAAATGTCACCAATTACCTATCTAAGTTAACACTTCTCTCATAGTCTTGCCACAAATGTGCTTCACATATTCTAACAATGAGGTTGCACAGACACGGTGCAGCAAGCCTAACATGACATTCTCCAGAGCATAATTGCACTGAAATACTGAAGACCGAAAAGCTCATTTTACTAATTAATTAGAACAATTACTTAGCACGTTAAGTTGCTCATGTAACAAACTGCCCTAGGTTTAGAGGTTCTACGACATAAAAGCATTTTGATAATAAAAAGAAGGGAAAAGGGTTGATTAGAATAATGGTTACCCCGAGAACTTTTTCCAGCATATCTTCATCCACAATCAAGGGAGAACTAATCCTGAATGTAGTTGATATCTCATGGTCGTTTACACCCATTGGAATGACTTCCATTTCTACTTCAGCTCCATCAGCAAGTCTGTTGTCAAGCAGTGGTGAAGAAATCTGTTGGACATCTTTGCTCATAGATACGGCTTGTTCTTGCTCTGCAACTTTAACAGCTGCTGCCCGAGCCAAAGCAGACAAGTTCCTTTCTAGATTTGGAACACCAGCCTCTCTAGTGTACCTCTGAATAACAAGTTTCACCATAGCCTATCCAAACATAAAGGCAATAATAGATCATTGCCCAGTATAACATGGTTTTCAATGGTAAGAGAATCAATAATTTGGTATAACACAACAGTTATGTACAGGCCAATATTCTGTACTCATGATTCGCTCTAAAGACTGGTTGAACCAAATTCACAAATGTCCATCACTTTTGGGGATATGAAATTACTAAACATTTCCTAAGCAATTGTTTTAAGTAGTGACTCCAGCCTCTAGTAGAGATCACAACATTTAGAAACTGAAAGAATGGCAATAGCTTTTTTTTTTTTTTTTCTTCTGATTCTGAACAAATAACCCATTATCATATATAAAGGACACATGATGAACTAAGCATCAAGATTTACTTTATCAGTGTTTAAAAACACTATGCATCACATTTACTACCTCAGGAATCTGAAGGAACTCAGAACTCAGTCCGTGCTGTTGAAGAACTCTTGGAATTAAATGTCTCGTGGCTATTCTGAGCTTTTCTTCAGGTGTATATCCAGGCAGTTCAATGACTTCCATCCTGTCTAAGAGTGCAGGAGGAATTGGCTGCACTCTGTTTGCAGTTGCCACAAAAACCACCTTTGAAAGGTCATATGGAACATTCAAATAGCTAGAGACAATGAATTAAGGAATAAAACTGGATATAATTGAACTTGTGATGTTAAAAAGTACAGTGAATTCAAATAAACACCAGCACATGAATAAGTGCATGTGATAAATGTAATATATATTCCTTCACACACATATAAGCCATACATACAAACAAAAAATCAAATAGTCAGACCCTAGATCCAACCTAGTGTGAATAATCTTAGAAATAGACAACCACAAAAGACAAAGAAAATCTATAGAGAATGTTGCAACCCTAACAAAACTCACAATCCAGATTATAGTGAGCTGACAAGAATGCCACTGACAATAAGTGTGGTTTTAAACTCTAACAATGATAAGAAAACCACCAAGACACACACCAACAACTTTATGATGACAGTTTTTGGCATTTGCAATTAGAATGATAGCAACAAAAAAATGTTATGTAATGGGAGAACATTTTCAATCTTGGAACAAAAAAAATTGACAAATTTTGGTACTGCCTGTTAATAAAAATAAACCAAAACAAGCTAGAGAAAATAGGATACTGATCGTTGAATGTATTATTTTGTTCAGGATCAAGAACCTCTAGTAAAGCTGAAGCTGGATCCCCACGTACATCAGAACCCGTTTTGTCAATCTCATCCAGCAGCATAACTGGATTGCAAACACCTACTCTCTGGGTAAATGAAAAAACTTTATATCAACCAAAAAAAGGAGCAAATGGAGATATAATACATCCTTTACAACAGCCCATCAAACACATTATATAAAACCATGATAATCAAAACCCTGCCAATCAGAATTAAAATGTTCAAAAAATCCACAAAGCTACATCTTGATCCACAAAAATGCTCTAGCAAGAAAGAAAACTTAATCAGATATTTTGTCTATTAACTAGATTAACAGAAAATGATAGCAAGTTAGGATAACAATCTGATGAGAAATTAAAGCAAACAACCATTGCATCTAAAAGACCAAAATGTTGACGCAGCTGCCTTTAATTTTCAGTGATAACAAAAAAGTGGATGACAAAGCAGCAATGCTCTGAGTATCAGTCCTTAACCAGAACATAAAGTGGAATATTTTACAAATCTTTGATTCGTCGCGAGTGAGCATAGCACAGGATATACAATGCTAATCTCCAGAGCTTGAAGCATACAAATTCTATATGCTAATGAACATGCATACAGAGGACGTACTGGTGAGCAAGAAGATAAATAAACCACCAGCAGTTTAGACTACCTTTGTTACATCTTCCAAGTAAAGCTTAAAAATAAGATTCACATGTCATATAACACAAATTGTATGCTTTTATAGTACCCAATCAGTTAACATTTTAGTATATCAAACAAATCTAGAGAGAAATTTTGTATCCATAAGAAGAGTAGCTACCTTCAACCCATCAATTAGACGCCCAGGCATGCTCCCAATATAAGTTCTCCTATGTCCTCTAATATCAGCCTCATCTTTAACGCCACCGAGGGATATGCGAATAAATTTCCTGCCCAAAGCACCAGCAATAGATGATGCCAAAGATGTTTTCCCAACCCCTGGCGGACCAACAAAGCACAGCACTGGGCCTCTTGCATCTGGTTTAAGCTACAGTGTGAACAATACACCTCTAATAAACATTAAATTAAAAAACTAACACTCTCCATACAGTAAAGGCAACAAGACAGATAGTTTATCCACCTTACGGACAGCGAGATATTCAATAATCCGTTGCTTGACCTTAACCAAACCGTAGTGGTCACAGTCAAGACGCTCTTTTGCAGCTTTTAGGTCCAATTCAAGTTCCTCAGTTGCTTTCTGCCAGGGAAGATCAGCAAGAAGCTCCAGGTAGACACGTGAACTATTATATCCAGGTTGCTGAGGTTGCATTTTTTTAAGCCTCCTGGGATTTAGAAAGGGAAATAAAATCATAAAAAAGTCCCCACTTGATGATTAGAATCAAAAGTACAAGAATAGAGTAATCAAAGCACAGATGAAAAGGAGAACCAGATCTTTGAGTGCAACACAAATTAATGCAGCAAGGTGACATAAATATCACATTACTTCACAATTTGATTACCAAATATCAGTTATAAGACTGGAAATGTTATATGGTATTTATGTTGAAGTTATTTAGTAAAAACTAAGGGCCTCCGTTTACTGTTTAAGTGTTGGCCAGGGCAGAAAGCTGTATATGAAGAATTCATGATTTTCTTTTCTTGTTACTACTTTTTTTTTTAATGTTTTTCCTAAGGTATTTATGTGTCCCCCAAAACTATTTAGATTTTAAATTATGTAACCTTTCAGTGGTCAAGTGTTGCATCCCAATAACTTTTGTCTATTACATATCAAAAACACGCTAACAGATATGAATTATGTAACCTTTCAGTGGTCAATTGTCACCTTTTATGACTACTTCCACCAAATATCATACCTTAACTCCCTCAGTGCATGCTTCCAGATGCTTGGAGGCAGTCCTGCACTTTGCATCTTTCCTTCCAGTGAAGCCACATCATCCTCATCATCATCATTGTCTCCGAGTTCCTCTTTTATAGCCCGCATCTAAAACATATTTGAGATGGAATCAAATAAGAGAATGAATCAGGTAGCTAGAGTTCAGGAAAGTGCAAAATATATTCAAACAAGCTAGTCGAAGTTAAAATTCTACAGCATCAAACATGAGAGCCACCCAAATGACTATTAGTGCTTATGACCTTATACACACAAGTAAGAATGGACTTATTAGAGGTGCAGCAACTAGGGCAAGCTGGAATGGGTTGGACAGCAGGTTTAGCCCTGAGTACATAAAACTATGCACTGAAATAGAGAAGCCAGATCCCAAGAAGAGATCTTTAAAGTGAAATGCAAATGTTAAGCGATCAATGAAACTATTCGAATTTCAAGTTACTGATTTACCATGACAATCCTTTCATTATTCCCTTTATGCATGCAACAATAGTTTAAAACACACTGGCAAATCATAAGGAGCGTGATTTACATGTATCTTTGCTATTGCAGGCGTGAACCTCAGAGAGATCAGAGATGAATAACATCAAGCTTCAAACGCTTGACACATCTTAATAAACATCAATTAATCAAGTATGTTATTATGCAAGCAATATCTTTCAACCTTGTGCAACACAGCAAATCTAATGTTTACATTGTTTGCACTACAGAAACAAAATCATATTCTTATGCCAAATGAAAAATCTGAAGTTGATAAGAGAAACCTAACCTGCTGACGCAAAAGAAATTCTTTTTGTGATTTTGATAACTGTCCTTCTACCTTTTGTGCGATTTTCTCTGCCACACGAATTGACTGTGACAAGTAAACATTAAAATGAATTAAGGGTGGGTGAAGCATGCTCCAGATATTATCAATCAATACACTACCTGTAAATGCCTGTCAACTAACTCAGTAGCTTTTGATAGTCTCACTTTCGGATCAACAGAATCAAGCATAGATAGCTGTTCTTCAAAACTTATCTCAAAGCTAGCAACAAATATATCTGCCAATTTCTGTACTGGAACTGTCTCCAGAAGAACTTTTGTCCTTCCACCAGTTTTTTGTTTCTATGGGTACAGAAAGAGAATTGAGATATTTATACAATGAAAATAAAAACATTTCATTCAAAAAGCAATAAAATGTGAAACTTTATGCAATAAAATGATTGATGACCTTGTACACATGACTCATCACTACCGAATTCACATAAAGTATGAAACAAAATCTTTCCAAGAGAGAATCCAGAAGTTGCACCTGCTCAAGAACAGAGATAAGCTCCATGGCAGTTGCTTTGAACTGACGAGACAATGTTATGAAGTCTGGATCAAGCTCCACTTGCTCCATCTCTGATTAGGAATAGTATGTGGCAGAGACTCAACAATAATAACAAAGGCATAAAATTTTCATCACCAACTTATACAAGCAATTTACAAGTTTTTGAAAAGAGATAATAGTGTCCATAATAAAACCATAGAAAACATTCAAGAATAAGATGCTTGATGTAGGTTGAAACTTCAAACTATTCACCATATATGATTTTGCACACACAGCAATACAGATACAGCATTATCATGGCCTAGTTCAACTAAAACAATCAGAGAAACATAGTATTTACAACTTCATCAACAACAACAATGACGACGACCAAGCCATTTCCCAAATGTAGTATTTAAATCATATTATTCAAACCTATAATATCCTATCTACGGCATACATTGACATAAAATTGAGAAATTTGTTATACTTGCAACTTCAAATATCGCCTAAAAGAGAATACTTCCGAGAATAATTTTTAACACTGCCATATTATGAATAGGCTACTTGCTTATGGTCCTTCAGTTCAAGAAATTGCTCATTCCCAGAATAAGAACAAACCCACATACTGCATGTGCTAGGAAGATAATGAGCAGGAATGCAGGCAAACAGGGATGGAGAACACTTGTGTGCTATGTCAACTGCCAACGCCCAACGTTAACTTATAGTTAGGACAAGAAAATTCACATGACAATAATTATAGCGTAAGTTGCAATGGCGCCGATATCAAACCAGCCATTTGTAAGTTACTTATTCTATATAGCTGACAAGAAATTTACCAGATTTTGTCATTTCAAGAGGAGCAATCCGTGCAGTATAATAAGTTCCTCTTGTGCTGAGTTCCTGGACACTGAATCTGCACAAACCTTCAAGGACAACTACATACGTGACTCTTCCACTTGGTTTCTCCACTCCTCTGGAAAGATGTAAAGCGCGAGCAGCAACACCCCTAATTTAAAACCAGGCACAATACACCACACTAAGCATATAGCCAACTTCATGCGAGCATAAAGAATTGATAGCCCTGCCCATGTAAGCAAATAAGCAACAGGAAAAGCCTTCCAGAATCAGAAACTATTCCAAGCACGCAGAACACTAGACACGATAGGCTCATCTCTAATTGCCGGCACTAATATTTAAAACTAACACAGCTCACCATATGATTAGTTGAATCAAAGTTTACTAATGTACCTGGTATGCCAGTGAATAACTTCCTGCTGGCTTTTCCCATCATGCTTGTGAGCATCCGATACACCAGCTTGAACTTTCAAGCTTCTCTCCCCAGAATCAGTTCCCACACCTAACATTAAATTTTTTTAAAAAGATCACTCCCTTTGCGACAATCCATCAAACACTTCATATGCAAACTATACCAGCAGTACCATAACAACACGATAGTAAGGACGATCACCTTGAGATATCACGGAGGG
>JAYMSZ010002116.1:0-12624 GCA_036897665.1 Pelargonium citronellum
CCATCTCAGCAACCCACACACTGGTGGGTGCAGTCATGGGGGTGGGTTTTGCAAGGGGATTGAATAGTGTTAGAGCAGAGACTGTGAGAGAGATTGTGCTTTCTTGGGCTGTGACCATACCTGTTGGTGCTTTCTTGGCTGTTTTGTACACATGGATCTTGACCAAGCTTTTGGCATTTGTGTTGTGATTGTACATTTGATCAAAGACAAAGACAATGAACAGCTTGTTGTATGTATGATTCATTAAGATCACTGGTTTGTGACCTGGTGTGATTTGAAAGACAAAATAATGAATACAGAATGTCTTCCTAAATTCATGACTCCCATAATTGTGGAACGCTCTGTTTTTGCATAATACTGTTTTCTTGCCCGACCTGAAGGTCACAAGACAACAATTTTACTGTTCTATGACTTCTGTTGAGGTTGACGGAAAATAACTAATCATGATCTAGGTTTTTCCCCCATGGACACACCAGAAAATAAGAAGAAAAGAAAGAGGAGACTTCACACAAGTTAAGCACAAAATCTGGACTGGGAAAACTTCACAGGCAATAAACAGCCTCTGGTTTATCATTATTAACACAGGAAGTACATTTCCATCGCAGACTTCACAGGCAACAAAACACAAACAAATTAGCAGTTGAACTGCGGAAGAAAATCACATACCAGTACGCGTAGCAGGTGGCGTCCACTAGATAGTCATGGAGAGAGCTCTTGTATAGAAGTTAGGCTTGGTTCCCACACAAACCCTCTTGGCAATCTTCCTCTTGAAATGGGAGGCACAAAAGGCTTCCTCAACCTCCCACCTCTCCTCCTTGTAGGTCTACTTGACACCTTCCCTTTCAAGCTTCCTTTAGAGGCATAGAAATCTTTAGCAGGACAAAAAGATTCCTCCACAACTTCCTCACCAACATCCACAGTGATCATTGCATATGATATCTCTTCTTTAACTTTCGCCATGTCCTCAACTTTAGCTTTAGGCCTTTCTTGATGTTTATGCTTGAGTTTCTGCGCGGTAGAAGATGGGATCATCAGGTACTTGTGACCCACCAAGAGTTCCTCTTCTGGACACACCAAGGATTCATGAGGGCTCTTGAAAACTTCTGGCCGAGCAATACACATTCCAGGATACTTATCCATCACCTCCGATGCAGGAACTGTATTTTCATAGAGCTCCTCTCGTCCACCTGCGTGAACTATCCTCACAGAGATGTCCCGCGATGATGGGAAGCTCTGCTCCAATAATAGAGTTCTTCCCAACTCGTTTTTTCTTCTGGTTTCCTTCGTGAAACGGCCTAGTAACAGCTGAAAACATCTCTTCAGCATGGCCAACAATCCAAAACTGGAGATGCTTGCATTATAGTCCAATGGATAGGAAGATCATTTGTTTATGTATAAAAGCGAGGTATTTCATATATACTTGCTCATGGATTCATCTACTTGTCTTTCATAGCCGGCTCTCTAAGCAATTGATGAAACCAAAGCTTGGCAGGACAAAAATTCTGAAATAGCATCCAAATTGGTTAACCTATCCGTTATCATCACTTCCTCGTGAAAACCAAAGCAAAGAGATGATATTTTATGCTTCAGAAGTAGCTTGTCAATTTCGTTTTGTGCCAGCTCTGCAAGCACATTCTTGTACCCATGTCGTACTCCCAGAGGCCTGAAAAAACCTGACGTTGAAGTTTCTTTCTCCTTCCACTAACCCAGTTATTATGGAGAACAAGACAACCCATCTTCGCACATTTTGCTTTCACATCTTTCCTCTCCCACAATTCTTGGTATGCACCATTGGGGAAGAGGTTTCTGTCCAAGAAATGAACTGTCAGATTTGTATCAGGTTCCACACAAGTATCATCGCTTACGCGATTGGATCCACCTTCCCCACATAGAGTGTCATAGAAGCTTGGTTGCTCTGATAGACCTGAAGTTGCTGCATGCTTTACCACCTTCTCCATAGCAGCAATTGTTGAATTATCCGAACGGGCAAAGTAGAAGCCTGAGTTTAGGCGTCTAGGTAAGTTTATAGGTCCTACATGTAAAAAAGGAAGATAATGCATTTCTATTCATGATTATACTGCTTATTGTTGAGCATTCAGGTATGGAATAAAAACCTTTTTTTTTTTTTTTGATAAGCAAGCGTAATGGAATAAAAACCTGTTTTCTTGAATTCATCAGATTGTGTTGCAAGAACACCAGGGCCAAAAGAGAGAAGCACTGGCAACGGGTTTCTAAACCAATACACATCCACATCACTCAGAAGTACATTGTACCCAAGTTTCAGTATCTTGAGAACAATCCTGGACTTCACTTTTGTTACCCTCTGAAAACACTTTGTTCCAAAGTGGCAATCATCATAGCTGATGTTACTTGGAGCAGATGGGTCCATGAAAACAGGCAGGCCCTGGAAGTATATACAAACTCATTATATTAAAACACAAAATCATTATATTAAAACACGCAGAGGCAGACAGAGACAGATATGCAATAAAGGTAAATGTAGTTGAATCTGAGAGGACATCAGGGGCAATCTGCCAACAGCATAATACAAAACAAGTCCAGTTCAAAATGCAACAATACTAGATTTATTTGGATTATATACAGACTATAATCAGTCTATAATTGTGCGGCTATGCTATTGTCTTAAGAACAAAAGTTTAGCCCGCAAAAAAGATCCTCAGGGATCCATTGCAAGTGAGCATGTAAGCTTTGTGCAACAATCTAAGAAAACAGCAAAAGGTAAATGCAGTTGAAAAGAATCAGATATCTGGGAAGCATAGTACCTGCAAGACAGCGAGCTGATAGGTCTCGGAGTCAAGAGCGCAAACCAAAAAGTTTGTGATAAGGAGGCGGCGTAATCTGCATGCCCAACTCATTAGCATATCCTTATAACTATATCCTGCAATTGAAAGCACTACTGTCTTGTTCTTATTGGCAACTACTGAAAGAAGTGACTCTAAGGAGAATGGAACGTCTAATGTCATTGAGGGTAGCAACTGATCCTTCAACGAGCAATCCAAAGCTCCATGTAAGGACTTCATAGCATCAACACAAGCCGTATTTTTTGTCTTCTTCCTCCTCCATGAATGCAAGATTTTTCCCTTCCATAATAAGCCTTGTGAACTCCGGTATTTAGATGGATAAACAATATTTTCTGTTGGATCGTAAAACAGATATTCCCCTTCACACTTCAGAAGTTTTCTTAGTATAGAATGATTTGCCTCATTGAAAAACAACGACCCATACAATGCTCCAAGATGGGAATTGCCAATATACTCCCAGCTTCTCTTTTCATTTATTGAAATATTGAAACCTCCTCCTGAGCTATTGGACAATTCTGAATCACTCAGATAGAAACTTGAGATAGCTGAAGTGGCATCAAACACAAACCTGAATCCAGATGACAAGGCTTCATTAATGACCCAATGGTTGTGAATCCCCTTCCCATGCAGAAAAGGAGGAAGAACTCCACTATGTAAGGGCAAAACACCATTGTTCCAAGCCACAAGCATTTTCTCGTTACAACGATTTGACTGCAAACTTCGATTAAGTAGGTCCTGCAACTGATGAAATAGAGCATAAATTCAGTGGACCTGACATGAAGAGATCGTGAAGTTTCATTCTTGGTTAGGTTTCTTCCTACCTCCTGGGTTCTTATCCTTCTCCCATCCTCTCTCAGCCAATGCTTCCCAAATTCATCAAAACAAAATGGGAAATAGGAAAGATTTTGTATTGATGCGAAAAGGAGCCAATCATTGTCGAGTTTGTGAGCAAAGCTCAGGGTGGAAACAAAGTCAGGGAGGAGAATGGTATCGGGATCAATGAGGACAGAAATGTCTGATTGGAACGCTTCAGCTCTTGCTACAATGGAATGGAAGAATGGGGTACCAAGGAACCTGTACGCATATAGCCACAGATTAACAAGCCAAAAGAGCGATAAATTTTACTTAATTTGACAATAACTAAGCAACACAGGCATAAGAATTAAGTTCATGTATTAATCATCACATGTTCTTATTCATTGCTTCACCTCACTCTGATTCAAACTATAAAAAATCTTACCGGTTGAGAAGAAAATGTAGGGTCAAGCTAACAAATACAACGAAATTTTGTATATTCAAAATCTAGTCTGTAACACTAAGAATGGCATAGAGGAAGTTAATTGCTTACGTGAAATCGATATTTGGCTCAACCACAACCCGGGAGCCAAAATCACCTGCAAAAGAAACAACAGAAGAGTCTTGGCTGAACAGAACAACAGTGACTTGTGGTGAGAGAGCAAGCCAAGATCTCACAATCAAACTCTGCCTAGCTCCAATAGAACCTGTAAAAGGGCTTGGAACACAAAAAAATGTGATCTTTGGAGTACCCAAATGGGGAAAACCTCCATGGTTGAATTGGGTTCTCATGATTCGGTCCTTCACAGAAGGTAACCTCTGAGTGGTGTATAGAGAGAGGCCAATCAACAAAAACCCAGATAGCCAAATGGACCACAACCCCATTTGAAATCCCTAAAAATGAAGAACAATTTGATTAAGAGCAATGCATAAGTTAGAAACTAAAGGAAAGATGGTGTGTACAGTTGAATAGAAATGAGAAAGAAGAGACCTTCATTGCTGTGTTGTGTTGCGCCTGGTGAAGAGAAACAAACAAAAATGGGTTTGGTTTTTGTGGGTGGAGAGGGATATAAAAATTGGAACTTTAACTGAAAAAGAAAGAAGCAATAGTGGAATGGTACCAAACCCACAACAAGCCAGTGAGAGTCCACAGTCACAGCCACACCATACCATCGAGAATCTGAGATTGAGATTGAGCAGCATCACCGAGACGGAGAAGAGAAGTGCACGAGAGACATGTGAGGTTTGGTTCATTTTGAAGCCACTCATTGGGATCTGCAGCCTCCATTTCTCATTTGAATAATCATCCATCCATCCTGCTATGCTCTGCTAAAAAACCTATATACATAATTATACTATATTGTGTAATGTCAACGCACCCATGTTAGTCTGTTTCATTTCAGACCAGGTTTATGGAAACACTTTAAAAGTTGAGATTTTGAATTGTATGGCAAGCAAACATAAATTGGAAGCATTGCCATTTTGAAACCGACTGTTTACACATTGTCAAGTGCCATCAACGAGAGAGCTAGGAGTGGGCTGTAAGAAGCAAAGGTCCACACTACCTTGGTAAATAACGAGTTTTTAATAATTAAACTGATGTGGATACTTTGTTCGGGGATTTCGTACAAAGTAGAATATATAACCTTTAGAGAAAAACATATAAGGAATGAGACATAAAGAACAATCTCCAGATGCCATTTTGAAATGCAAATACGGAAGTATAATACAACAAAGAAGTCAGGGATACTAGAAAACCAACACTACAAAACTGCAGAATTTTTTTTTAATAAAAACAACTTAAATCTGCATACAAATACCCACTTGAAAGTGATATAATTAAGCACATTACTAGGCAGCCACATCCACCAAATTTACAAAGTGAAAACTCCAGCTTGACGCCTCTTAAATACAATTCTTGCACTTGAAAGCTTGTAGCAGCTCGCGCTAAATCCTTCCCTTTCCAGTTATCTTTGCCGCCGCACAACAGGTGATTTTGACCTTGACCTTTTTCCCCTGCAAATAAATCAATAGAGTCAATGAACTGTACCGTGAAGGAGGTAGATTCAGAAGCCTGCTGCTGTACCTGAGCTGCTTATTGTTAAGAGCATGGACTTGTATGCTTCAAAAACAATAACACAATCTTAACATTTACAGAATATGTGGCAACATACCTGGTGGTCTCAAGAGAAGAGTAGGGAGAATGCCTGCGCTGAGAATGCTTGCTATGTGGAGACCGCGAAACTTGTCTAGAAACGAAAACACCCATCATACTCATTCGGTGAGTTAAATATATATGTCTTGTACAGACTCGAACTCGATTAGAACCAGCCTGTTAGCATAACTTATTCTGCTTCTAATGACATAGAAGTAGCATCTTTATAATAAAGAAATCGCCAATAAAAAACCAAAAGAAAAAGTACACTGCTAATAAGAACCACCCATGTCACTAAGGTAAATTTGTACACACACACTTGGTAAAACCTCAAACAATAACAAACAAATTTGTGCATAGAACGTCTAAACGAAAAGCAATAAACTTCTAATTCAATGTCATTACTACATGGGTATGGAATTGTAATATTAATTCTGTGAGCACAAATTCTGGAGTAGCGTGACATTTACTTGAATAGAAAAGAGCTATAAATCTCTGATTGATAATAATGAGAACTCGCAAGTTATTAAAAAGTGCCTAAATGAATGAATTGCAATTTCATAGTTTACACTATCCGCTGTTAAACATAAATAGATTAAATCACTCTTGTTTGCAGCTGATAAGAGAAGGAAAAGAAAAGGAAACTACCATATTGACAATCTCAGAGTAAACTAACAAGCCAAACAACAGTCAATTAACATATATCATGGATCATAAGTTGCAAATAGTATTTAACCTCCAAGTCCAACAGCTAATGCTGAAAACGATGTATGTTCCTTAAAATAGGTCGTAAAAGGAGCGCTAAAGTGCAAAGCCAACATATAACTGTATTAGAAAAACAGAGCAGTACAAGAAGAATAAACTCCAGAGACTTTGCTTTTACAATTATGCATCTTACAGTAGTATAGCCTTGAGTGTCAACCCTTGGAATATGATGATAATACGAAGGGTATAGCTGTTATTACAAAGACATAATGACTAGAGAATAATTTAAACTACAAAACTCACCATCCCATATATATCACAGACATGAAGGATGTAGTGATTACTGATTAACTGTCAAAAAATGAAAAAAATTCCAACCCACCTGAATTTTACATGATAAGGAAAGAAAATGTGGAAAGATGTGCAGCAAGTAATATATGTTTGAATATATATTCTAGAATCCATTAACCAGAAATGCATGGTAAATCACTATGTGCTAAAACAAAGAAAATGTGTTTAGATAAACAAAATAAGATTGTGGCATCCATTCACTTAAAGTGTAAAGTCAAACCCAATGAAAGGGTTATAGAAATAAATAAATAATTAAATCATCAGATTTTATGAAAAGCTGGAATTGTATGGGCAGGAGCAGTTTTAGTAGAGCTATTACTTAAAAAATCCCTCATTGCACAATGTGATGTCTATGACTGAGGCATAGGAGGATTATCAATGGGTAGAGTAGATGGTACAGGACCTACAGTCTCACTTTTTTGGCAGTCCACTAAATATATTTATTCTTCCCTCTTCATTTTCAGGTTTTTGAATAGCCTGAATATTGTATACATCTCCAGGTCAGACAAAAATATTATTTTTCTAATCCTATGGAAATAGGACTACCTTGAAGTCCAAGGAATTTCGACAGCTCAAAGAAAAGAAAAATGCATTTTGGACAATTACCTTCTCCTCGACCTGACAGGTGACTCATTGCCGTTCCAGGTCAGACAATAAGATTAATGCTATGGAAATTGGACTAACTTGAACTCCAAGCTCCCTCTTAGAATTTTGACCACTCACACCCCTCAAATATAGCAACAAAGTAAATGAAACCAAGAAAGAAAAAAGTACTTTAGACAATTACCTTCTCCTCGACCTGTCAGGTGATGGCGATAGATTACGTTTCCTTGAATGCAACTTCCTGCACATGCAGCTGAACATGAGGAGATATGTAACAGAAGAAGAAAATAACTTACTAATAGAGAGATGTCAAATAGAAACCTTCTAGAATCATCTGAGGTTTCATCACTTGAACCATTGCTCTGATCAACTGGATTATCCTTGCTATTTCTACCCCGACTGCTATCTGAAGAGGAACGTCTTCTCTTGTGCCTGCTTGAGTCGATCTTTTTTCGAGATCTATCCTCATCTTTTCCCCGTTCTCTTTTTTTGTAACCATCTTCTTTAGCACTAGTCTTGTGAGCCCTTTCTTTTTCTTTCCTTTCCTCCTTGACTCCAAGATGGGTGGACCTTTTTCTTGATTCTGATTCCTTTGCTTTTTCCCCAGTCCTAACACCTTGCTCCTTCATTCTATGTTTTGAGCCATTCCGGTCATCAGTCTGGTCCTTTCTTATGTCTTTTTCATCTTGTCTCCTACGATTCTCTTCTCCCTTCTCTTCCGACCTGACTTTACGACTCTCTATCTCCTTAAAATCTTTTCCAGAGGAACTTCTTTTACTTTCATGCCGGTCATTCTTATCTGATTTAATTCTGGTTTCCTTACCTCGAGGATCATCTCTTAATTTGCTCACATCAACATTCCCGCTGGACTGTTCAGATTTCATTACGATCTTGTAGCCAGCAGCGTTGGATGAAGATCTATTGGTGCCATACAACAATTTTTCATCAACATTGTTCTTGTCCTTGTCTCCAGAAATCTCAGAAGAATGCATGGCATCAGCAATATCATTGCCATCAACCATTTCCTTAGAATCCCTACTACCACTCAAATCATTACAAACGACAGTGTGACTATTGTTGGACTCAATTAGACTGGTTCTATTGGAAGAATCCACAGCATTTTTTTTATCTCCATCTTTTTCTACTTGTGAACTCCCATTCTCAATTGCATCACGTGTATCTTCTGAAAGCCTTCCACTGCCTGACTGCATATGAGCAGAGCTTGTCCTAGAATCTAGCTTGCTGGAACTCTCGATTTCTTCTTCTTCATCATCTTCATCAGAGGCGTAATTTGCAAGGCCCAATAAATCTCCCGGGGTGATGGGGTTAGCTTTTCCATTGACAGTTTCAGTATTAGTTTCCTTGGCTTGAATTGGAATTAGAACCTTTGCAGAAGCCTTAGGAGTTGGAACTGCAGGAGGTGATGGTGAAACCTTGTGATTTGACATGACAGTTTTATGATCAACTGCAACAAAAATAATAATGATGTAATCTGAAAGAGACAAAGATGCTTCTTAAGCATACTGAAAAAAAAAAATTGATCTAAAGTTCAAGTAACAAATACCATCAATCTTCTGATCATCTTCACTTAGAACCTTTGTTGCAATTTCATCAAACAGCTCATCAGTAACCTGGTCAAAAGCTTAAATGTTAATATTAGACAATTAAAGGAAATTTTTTTGATATAACCAACAGTTTTGAGAATTGTAACCTTTAAAAGAACTTCTGTCAAAACACGTTTTATTTCCGAATTGATTGCTGCAGTTCTAGCTGCTTCCACATAATCCTACATTGAGTAGAAAAATGACAGGTTAATTCCACATTGAATGAAGTTCGCCCTATCATTAAAAAACAGAAACCCTTGTGCACAATCAACAAAAAAAGCATTTCATTTTCTGGAGCAAACTTCATAAATAAATCAAAATCACAATTAATCTGCATCAGGTAAAACAAACACCTCATCGTCATCCTCTTCTTCAGTGGAACGTGAGGATTCAATACTTCTGATGTCTCCTTCATCTCCTTTCCCTGTGGGTCTATCAACACCTTCATCCTCATTTGAAGGTGTTTCCTCTTTTAGATGCTCATGGGAGGAACTTGTGATGACAGCTTTCTTCTTAATTATTTCTTCCCTGAGCCAGTTAGGTACTGGAGCCTGAAAAGTACCCCAAACAAAAAAAAATATCCTTAACGATTACCATACTAGTAAAGCATCAAATTTGAAGTGAAAGATTTTATACTCAGAAAAAGATAAAGTGAATTGAGAATGAAAGGCTAATCACCTTTTTAGGGCGTTCAGAAACACCTGAAATCCCATATGGATCAGATGGAAAAAGTGCTGTAGCATGAAGTGCATTTCCCACACCGAGGCTGTAGGGTGTACCAGCCGATGGAATTGCTGGCTGGAAGCTTGGCCCACCAAAGCCCCCAAATGGTGGTACAGAATGAACAGAACCAGGAGAAGGTACCATGGAAGGATCATGCTGTACATTGAGAAAAGAATTAGCGCCTGGCTGCATGCATAATAAGGTCCTAGAATTTAAGAAAAGTAACAAAGCTGGAACCAATACCTGTGGCCCTGATGGAAGAACTGGAGGAACTGGAGGATAACCAGGTGCAACAGGTGGTGCCCAAGAATGGATAGAAGGCATTGTTGCAACAGGGTCGACCCCTCTTACAGGCCCTCCTACATCAGAATGAGAATAACCAGCATGCACTTGTGGATCATGATCACGATTGAACCTAGGTGCAAAATCTAAAGGCTGGTCACTAAGATCAGGTTGGAGATCAGTAGACTGACTGCCATATGCATATGGCTGGTTAGCTAAAGTCGATCTCCCAATTGCAGATGATTGTGTATGGTACTGCCCCTCATGAGCAGAGGAAGTCGGGAAAGGCATTGAGCTATGGGAGTGGTTATTCCGGTCAGCAAACTGTTCATTACCTGCCATTTAAGTGTGTAGTTAATACCAAACAATTTCCAGGAAAATTAGAAGTCCAAACTAGACAATTAAAATTCCAACTCATAGCAGAATATAAGGAAAGCTTGGGTTTTTGCACAAAGATATATCTTCAAAATATATAGCTTTCAGGATTCACCAAAGGCCCAAAACTGTAAGAGTACGTTTATAGAAAATATCTTGTTCTTCCTCCTATCCAAAAAAGCTGAATAAAGAGAGAACTTCCAAAAGTGCACATGCATACATTAATGAAGGCATGAATCCACAAACTTGATTCAGGCCTCCTGTGCTTCCAATCAATGGCAGTTCTCCTAACTTCTACCCTCAAATAATATCAATTGCTAATAGATAATTCAGTAGTTTTACTAGACAATGTGATGGCAAATAGTTAGAAAGCAGAAACTGAAGTTTCTGTTGCCGTAAACATGAGTACAGAATACATCTAGAATATCCAATAACCCTTAAAAAAAACATAAAATCACTGATTCTCTACTCTCTCTCTCTCCAAAATGACAACAAATGAGTATTCTAAGCTGGCACAAGAGCACATTAAAATGATTAACCCAACAACTTAAATCATCCAACATATTACTGCACTAAATGACAGGACGCTCAAAAACAAAAATAAAAACTTCCCACTATTAAGCCAACTTCAAGAAATTAAATATACAAATCAGTCGTTTGAAGCTTGTAAACAGTGAACAATATCTGGAGAATCTACACTGAGACAATAATGTTTCTGTTTGCTTGTAACTATACACAGTTCAAAAGCTGAATTGCTAAGTCTCATAGAAGCAGTTCCTGAGAAAAGCTTCACATGCAAATTCAATATACCAAGTGAATTATTACCTGTAACAGAAGAATAACTAGAAGGTACCTCCTGCTGATGAGCTGATGGACTTTGTAGACTTTCTTGATGAGAAAAGGCAGCATTTGAGTCTCCAGCCACATTTCCATTTCTGGTAGTAAAATGTGCATGCCCATCTGGGGCATAGGAATACGGTCCGGGCTCCTGCAAGTGACCTACTGGTGGCCTTGTAACCGGATACTGCTGATAGCTCGATGCAGGAAGTGAATGTGGAACCATTTCTGGATAGTGAGAGTCGACAGTTTGCGGATACTGTTCATTATATCGACCCTGTTCTTCTGGTCTGCTAGCTGGTGTAAACTGAGACTGTGGATGCTGATTATCCATGGCTGTTTTAGCAGTTGCCCAAGCTTTAGCCCTTGCAGCCCAGTCTTCTTCATTGCTGTGAACTACCATCATGAAAGTGACAAATAAGTGGAGTACAGATTTCACTCCCATATAATGAGAGATGCCCAGATTATGAAATTGTTCAAAAGATTCCCTTTTCAGTAAGAAAACAATTGCTTACTCTGAACAAGTATATACACAGAAATTCAAAAAATTGATAAATAAAAAAATTAACCACATTAGTCACTAACACAATTAGATTCTTATCCAGACAATTGAAAGTCTACGATCCATGCATATCAAACCAAGCACCTAACTCCTGATCCCTATTGTCAGACTTAAGGGCAGTAGGGCACATAAAAGTTCTCATTTTTTTCAATACAAAATTCCAACATCTTTAAAAAAAATTATGCACACAGATTCCTTTCCAATTAAAATGCAAGTGAAAGCAATAAAACGGCAGGGTAGCTTCAGTCAGGTGAAAATACACAAACTAATCACCAAGCACAGATATAATAGGCGAGAGTAAATAAATCATAACAGCACTATATACACAATATGAACTGACAAGAAAAAGAAAAGAAAAAAGAATAGCCAAAGATTAACCATTTTGGTTGTAAAAACTTACCTGGGTAAGCTTGGTGATTGCCCCAATTAGGATTGCCCCATTCCTATAAAACCATAACCAAATGAAACCATTAGTCTTCTCAATCACCTTCGAAATCCAAAAGCAAATCAAATGAATCACATTATAACTGTTACAATTAACCTAGATTGATACCCAAAAAAATGCACAAATTAGGAACTGGACAGCCAAAGTGAACTAGCACGCAACGCAAGACTATCATTGAATCAATCCAAACACCAAATTGACACATAAAGTTCCAAATCTTTATCATTTAATTTACCTGCGAATAACCTTGTGGAACCTGAGAATGGGGATGAGGAGGAGGCGGCGGAGGCAAGTACGGGCGATGAGGTGGCGGAAACTGGTTCTGATGGGAGTAATGATGCGGTGGCGGAGGATAAGCGGAGGGT
>JAYMSZ010002117.1:0-12623 GCA_036897665.1 Pelargonium citronellum
TGTAATTTATTTTGCTGGGGATCAAAAAAGTTTAGGGATTTATGAAATGTTTATCCACTCTCTAGATGAAAAACTGTGCGAGTCGTGCGGCCATGGATCAAGGCAAGAGGAAACAGATGGACAAGAGTTACTGATCAAGGATGACCTTCATCTTCAAGCAGGAATGAAAAGGAAGATACTGTGTGGGGATACCGGTGGAAGGAAAAAAAAGTTGGCCAATATGTTCAGGTCAAAGCCAATCATGAGAATCTTGCAATGGAATGTTGTGGGTAAGGTGGATGAATTATTTGCATCAAAGCTGTTAGACATTATGAAGGCCAATAAGTGTCAAATTGTATTGCTAACAAATCTCCAGTTGAAGTCTATGATACGTATGGATCAGATATTGATATCTTGCAATATGGAGTCCTTCAGTTACCTAGTAGGGAAGAGAAACGGCGGCGGAATGATGCTATTGTGGATGACAAATTCTCTGAACATGAGAGAACTGATAAGGGTTGATAGGTCAATACATGTAGCCTTCAAGGTGCACAAGTAAGTATGTCATTCATACACATTTCCTTCGTCTTTTGGTAGTGAATCAATTATAGAGTGGCCTACATCATTAAATCCTGAAGTTTTGTTTTGTAGTTGCAAAGCTGATGTTGAAGGGTTGGGCACCAGTAGTGGAATGGTCTCCGTTACCACGTGTTGAAATGTGTGGCATTGTTCTTGTGCCAATTTCTAATATTTCAATTGCAAGACATCTATGGGTATCATTTTGCTAAACTAATGCTTGTTATTGTATTTTGAAGCATGGAATATATTATTATTGGAATGATTATATCTCCAACCTAAATTGGTAGCATCGTAATGATTTCTTGGACGTGAAATGCAAACCTCTGCAGTTGGTGTATCATTTCCTAAAAATGAGGGTAAGGAAACTGCATCTGACACACACTAGAAAAATGGAAAAAAAAGTTTCATTATAGGTCTCTCACAAGTTTGGTAATGAAGAATAATCCATGGCAGATTCATGTATATGTTTCTTGGAAACACAACGTTAATGCCCTAACAGTCATGTACTTGTAGCTGTTAACAATTTGTGTTTGCCTTCAACTCCCTTCTCTTTTGTTTATCAGGTTTACAAATCTAAGACAGCTGGACTTTGATGAGATTGACATTTCTCACTTTTATATGATACACAAAACTTATAACAAATGGATATGTTAGTCAATTGGAGCTGGAATGCTAAAACTAATTAGTACAAACAAGCATTTCTTTTAATTTAACTTTTGGTAATTGTATGAACTAATATTTAATTTTTCAAATTATTTAAAATGAACACCAATACAAATTAATTAGTACAAACAAGCATTTTTTTAGTGCCTTGGTCTACTACCGTTACATGTCTGTTATTGCACGGTATAGATAAGTTATGTGTTTCAATGGCGTACATTATTTCTACCATCACGATGAACAAAAATAGATTGAGGTTTTGGTTTGTAATACAGGTCCTTACCTACATAAACTTCATACTACAATGAAGAAACCGTTACAACAGTTACTTTTTGTTTACAGGGTGAAACTACAGATGAACTTCATACCATTACAAATCTGTACTCACTTTTTACAGGGTGATATTAGGTGTTACGATTTGTAATTACAATGTATTATACTCAAATGTGACTAATTGTCTATGAACTTCCTCCAATAAGTGAAATTAAAATGTGTAACGAATGTAGTGTGAATTTAAGATAATGGGATTCGAAATAATTGGTACTGGTTTTTTGAACAAAGGGGGTTAAGAACTAGAACTTTTTGTGATGACAAATAGCGTGTATAGGATAATACATGATCCTCAAATCCATTTTGTATTGGACATTAAACCATTACAAGACTTGTGACAAATAAAATCATACAGAGAGATAAAATCATGTTCATGGGTTGGGAGAGAGAGAGATACGGTTAAATAGATGGGAGATATATATGGAATCCAATGGATCATTGCTGAGTTGTCAATTGGTCATTCATAGAATTGCAACGGTCCAATTGTTTATATTATTATTCAAAAGCTCAAATTTTCGAATTTCAAAGCGTGCATTTTTTTGGGAGATATATATGGAATGCTATAGGTCATTGCTGAGTTGTCAATTGGCCATTCATAGAATTCCAATGGTCCAACAGTTTATATTATTATTCAAAAGCTCAAAATTTCAAATTTTAAATCGTTCATTATTTTGCTGTACGTCGTGCTTCGAGTGGTTGTACGTGTCCAATTCAAATGAGTAAAAGAAGTTAGAGTTATAACCCAATCTAAATCATCATTGAATATACTGCAACAACAAAACCTTTCCACTTCCTCTTCGTCATCGCCAAACCAAATCATCCAATTCTATGGCCGGAATCAAAGAAGTTTATGAGTTCCGGTCGGAACGGAACGACGCCTGGTTCGATACTGAAATCAATGTCTTGTTTTCGACGCTGGTGGTCGCATTCGTCAACTACTCCGAGGACTCCAATGAATATTTTCTAGCCGAAGAATTCAAAAACATTGATGAAATTGAAGCATTTGGGAAGAGGTTTCGTCCGGCCTCCATCCAGTATCAGGACCAAGATTGTCAACTCATCACCAAGGACACTCAAGTTTCTACTGCATGCGAGTTCGAAAATAGCGATCTCAAATATTTTGATGCAACAGTTGTTAAGGTTCGTGATCTTTCATATTCTTCATTGACATTACATTCCAGTGCATTTGTTCATTCATGTAGTTGGGTCCATATATATTCTAAGTTTATATTATTGTTTCAAGACTTATCTAAGCGAATTTAATGACATGGGAATCGCTTATATGATATTGGGCTTAATAAGTTAAAGACATGTGACTGACTAGCTGTTTCACAAGTAATTGTTAGTTTGGTATATAAATACTTGTCTTATGTCCTAACCAATATTTTTTTGCATTTTAGGTTTCAATATCATACATTCCTTTATCGGAAACTGTAGTTATGTGGTTTTTGTTTGGCAGGTCAATCATAGGAAACATGATCTTGAAACTAATGGGGAAGAAGTGTGCAATTGTATTTTTGTGCTTTTCTGGCAGTATGGTCCACATGCAGGCAGATATACTCCGACAAATCTTTCTCACCTGTGCAAATTCCTAGCTTTTAACCTTCATCATAAAATGGAACACTTCATGAAAACCTCTAGACAGTTGCTTTGGGCCAAATCACGTACAAAAAATTTACCTCCCATGAAAACAATAGTACATTGGTGAACCGTCCTCCTCCAAAGATGTTAGAGCTCATGGTAATATGGACCAAGATCACAGTGATGAAGGCAAATTGAATGTGAAAGAGTGGTTCATGGTATGACATTTAACTAGCTTCTCTTCGAAGCATAAATTGTTAATCTTTGTTAACCTCAGCACGTGTAAAGATTTTTAATATGAGAAAACATAATAACTATCCTCATATTGGTTATATCCATTTTGTAGGAACAAAGAAGAAAAAGAAGATTTAGATGTGCAACTCGAACAGACCAAGGTTGTTCTACTTAAAGAATAGAAGAGGGAAGCTTCAGATTAGGTTGGGATGATCACCATTCTACCGTCACAAATCGTTGCTTCTACTCTAAGATTTGTTGGGAGACAACCACATCTTGTTTTTCATTTGTCTACACTGTTGTTTTTGTACTCTTCTGAACTTTTCCAACTTCGACTAAGACTTTTCAACTCTTGAAACAGAGGTTTGCAAGTTACAAGAGAAGAAAGAAAAGCTAGCTTGTGAGCCTATTTATCTGATACTGGGAAAGACAACGTTTATGCTCTAACATATATGTAATTGTAGCTGTAAACAACTTCAATGACATTAGCATTTGGAACATTACCTTTTGTTGTCTTCAAATGGTACATTAGGTGATTTCCAAACAAAGACTACATTCGAACAAAGACCGTAACATATACATTTCGACACAAAATTTTGCTATGTCCACATCATAACTACTGTACTTGGTACACAAACATAGAAGGAGCTCAAATACAAAGATTTCTCAATTACTTGAGGATTGCATTGCCAAAATTTCCATTTTTGCTTGATACTGTAGGTCATTGCTTGGATCAAGTATTATTGACGACAATATCTCGAACTACATGTCTGAGGACATGTGCTGTTGCATAAAAGAACATGTTTGACACTCGTTTCCATACCAGAACCTCAACATGTTGATCAAAGTTGGTAAGCTATCTTCGTCACTGAAAACAAGATAGTTATGTCAAACTTGTGAAACTAAAATTTCTTTAATGACATCAAAAAAAAACTATAGCTATACCGAGCTGACGGAGGACTAATATTTGGATAGCGAAAAGGTGGAATCAATGATGAACCATTGATTGATTGAATTGAGGATTCAGGGGACATATCAATTAGTTGTTCCATGGTATGTACCTATGATATCAAGAAATCCATAATGAAGACACGAGATTAGTAGAGTCAAAATATTGCACAAGTTATTACAATATCAAATTACCTGTTCCCTTATGAAATTCTCAAAAATTATTTCTTTCATAGGTCTTTCGATATCATCGAAACTACCGGGAATGGTCTGAAGAACATCCAGTCTTTTTGATCTGACATGAATTAAAATCGCAAACCATGTACCCAATACGTGGCACGGCATAAAGACCTAAATCATCATATGTCTGTCAATGCACGGTGTGCAATAAGAGACAAACTTCATTCAAAGGGGGATCCAAGGAACATACCATATCACAGTTCTTCAGACTGTATCCTACATGGGTCTCCTTATACAGTGATTCAGAAATAAATTTGTAATTTAATTTAGCTTTCGGATTGTATGTGCAGAGGAGATCGTTCAGATGAAGAAGGACGCATTGTGCTACAGACAGCATTTCCTGTTAGGCAAAAGTGTCAAAAAAGCATGCATCAGTTTTATGTGGCATTAGGTGAATTGGCATATATTAAAATGACCCAAACGAAAAATACTCACCGAGATAGCTGTTGGGAACACATGCCTTTTGTAGCCGCGACTCCGGTTGTGGATATTTAGCCATGATGCAGCAAAATTAATGGCCTATCAAAATTATAACTTATCATGGATAAATACTTTGTGCTACGCACCAATTTAAGGAGATTAAATTCCAAAACAACAGTACCATTGTGATTACACACTACTTACATCTGCATTTATATTCTTGTTAAATGTGGTGTACTCCAAACATGTGCCAGCAGACACACTATACTCACCAACATTTGCCACAATATCCGACCTAGGGACGGCTTTAAGCCACTTGGAGACCATTTCAACCGATATTTTAACCGAACAGGGTTCATCTTGTACTTCTAAGTAACAGGTTTGCATTGGAAACTCATTTTCACCAATGACAGACAAGTCCATCCCAGCAACATCAGAACACTGGTTTCCACAAACGACATCTACAACTACTTTGTCATTCGAAGACTTATTTGAGTCACTAGACGAGTATGAAACTTGGTCGGGCTCTTCATCAAAACCAACAACCCTAGACACATCCTTTGTATTCGCTTCCAACGACAAAAGTCCTTCAATTGATTCACCCTGCTAAAATGTTTGTAAATATAACTACATAAACATAATTGCATGCCTATAATAGAGTACTCATTCAAGTGTAGTTCAAACCTTTGCAATCAAATCATCGGCAACTATGTTTCGTTTGTGTTTCTTAATAGCCTTTTTTATTTGCATGTCAGACCAATATATTATGGGTACTAGGCCATTATATTTTCCACATACATTTTGGAAATATTTTTCCAAGTAATACACATATATGAAAACAACATATTCATGGTTATTTTTTCTAGTAACAGTAATTAGAATTTCACCTACTTATATTGGCATTTTAGAGCAAAACATACCAACAGTACATGTACACATCCTCCAATAGTTCGGCTTCAAACAATTCCCCCTGCATTTGGCAATGAAATTCCCTCCTTAGGGACACCTTTATAAGCAAGATTTTGCTCACATATGAAGTCTAGAACAGCTTCGGCCCAATTGTATGTTTCACATCCTTGTACAGCTGTCATTATTGCCAAGAACGACCCTACTACTAAACCAACAAGTCCTACCTACACTGCAAAGAGTCTTCTTTATCATTCCTAACAAGTAACTCTAAGAATTTTTTGAACTTCAAATGGCAGTATCTATTAATTAAGAACAAACCAATATTATTGTCGGCAAAACTTTTTGGAAGAGAATTGTTCGTACATGGTACTCCTAGTATTCTACCAACGTCATCGACAATGATGACATGTGTGACACTGTGGACAACAATGCTTCGGGATACAACATTAAAATTGTCACATATTTGAAGAAGAAAAGAACGATGTACCCTTTTGGCTTTGTGTTGAGATAGAGATCCAAACCCCATTTCCTCAATTGCATTTTTTTGTGCGATGGACATTTTCAAATTCAACAATGTAGTCGGTTTGTACTTGGTTGCAAAAGAAACCTGACATTTTAAACAAAGAACCTTATGCATTTGAGCCATAATTTGTCTTGTAGAACATAAATGATCAAGAATGTACATTTTTACAACTTCTACGGTCTTTCTTCACAAATGACTTGTATATGTCTTCATGCTTGGCCTCACACCAAGCCAAGTTCATTTCTTGCACATCACTAGTCCTCTTAATTTAACATGAAAAAACAAACTAAAACCCCAGAACTCAACAAATATAAAATTGGGTCTCAAGTAATTAATAGAAGATGTACATACCACCATGATCCCATTTGTCAATCGACCACCGCAACGTTCCAAATTATTGTTCTTCAACCAATCGCTCCTAATGCCATGTCCCCACATTATTGACAACTTATCAAATTACCGTATTACATCTCTAAATGACATTGTATAATGAAATCAAATCCTACCTGAAATTTTAGTACGATCTTCTTTCTTTTTCGATTTTCATTCTTGCAGTCTGACAAAAGAACAACCTGTAAAAAAAAAGACACTTGTTTATCTGATTCAAATCTACAAATACCCTTACGCCATTATCAAGATATGTACTTCCTATAAAAAAACCATTACATTTTCGACTACAAACTTACATTATTAGACACAAAATCACAAGACTATAAAATACATTTTGTTCCACAGAAACCCTAACTACAATTTTTTAACTAAAACCTTCTCACAAACATAGATCAGTTCATGGTATAGCATATTTGAAAAATACAAGCATAGGACGGTCCTTACCAGCACTTCTGTTTTAAGATAATGAGAGCTTGTTTCTCTTAACCTTGGCTGGGAAATTGGTTTTCCGAAACCTCTGTGTGTGAAGACGGAACAATGGTGAAGCAACTGAGTTCCTCTATCTGAAACTTCCTTTGGAAGATATCGGTCAAGAGCACTCCTCAAACTCCCTATAGTAAGCCAAAAAAAAGAAGGTGATGTGACAACTAATTTTCCAGTTGGCTAGATTGAACACGTGCTAATCTATAGTAATAGGTTCTTAATGGTCCGTTTACACATGTTTTGAGTCCTACTTTATTCCAAGATTATAAATGGTATCTATTCCCAAATAAATTATTGAGCAAAAGTTTTTGGAACTGAAGTCACATATTACTAATCTGTATATGAAACGATTTCTTTGAACACAACCACACTTACT
Organism: Pelargonium citronellum; assembly: GCA_036897665.1. Classification (NCBI taxonomy): domain Eukaryota; kingdom Viridiplantae; phylum Streptophyta; class Magnoliopsida; order Geraniales; family Geraniaceae; genus Pelargonium; species Pelargonium citronellum. The sequence continues at coordinate 7,653 of JAYMSZ010002117.1, forward strand.
CATGATTTCATTATGGACTATGACATTACCCTGTTAGATTGTTCTCTTGGAAAATACAAATTTCAACAAACATAATCTTCGTTAACTTTCAATTAAATAACAACAAACAACTCAAATCCACATAGTACAAATTTGTTATATGAACTTGTAAATTCTCTTAGGTTTTTTAAGTACTAAACAATTGTTCAAATCATTTTGATTCCCTAAATTCAATTGAGACTAGTCAATACGTCACAAATCATTCAAAACGTTGGCATCATTATGAATATTACTTAAGCCATCTAAATGCGAACCAGACGATTTCCAACCATGTGTAACAAAGTCACAATCAAACTTTGGTTGTAAGTGATCAAAGAACATCGATGAACATCTCTCATCCATGGAACCATTTCTCGTCTTCATAAAAGAAGTCAACCAACTAATGTTGTCCACTCCTTCCCCTTCAAATGTCTTGTGCTCTACTTTGTCCCACTGCACCTACGTACATGTTCAGTCACAGAGTTAAGTTATACTAAGGCTGAATAATTCATAGGCATGACATGGTATTTGATTATCTTATTACAGAAAGGTTTTGCTCTCTTTTTTTTCCGAAGAAAGGAATCGATTTGCCATTTCCTCTCCTACACCTACACATGCATTGTGCTTTTCTTTACCCCACTGAGCTTACGTACATGTTCAGTCATAAAGTTACGTATTTATAAATAATGCTTGGAAAATCGTAGACATAAAATAGAACTTGCTAACCTGATTCCAAGAAGGTTCTGCTCTTTCACAAAAATAAGAAATCGATTTACCATTTTCCTCTCCTACACCTACACATGTATTGTGCTTTTCTTCACCCCACTGAGCCTACGTACATGTTCAGTCATAGAGTTACGTATTTACAAATAATGCTTGGAAATTCGTAAACATAAAATGAGATATGCTAACCTGATTTCATGAAGCTTATGCTCTTTGACATAATTAAGGATTCGATTTACCATTTTCATCTCCTACACCTATACATGTATTTTGCTTTTCTTGATCATGTTGAGCCTACGTACATGTTCAGTCATATATTTACTTGTTCATAAATAACATTATTAAATATTAGACCTGGATTGGTTTTTTCCTACCTGAAACCACGAAGGTTATGCTATTTCACCAGAAGAAAGGAATTGATTGACCAATTTTCTCTTATTTACCTACGCATGTATTGTGCTTTTCTCTACTCCGTTGCGCCTTGGTATATGTTTAGTCTTTTAAATTCATTATAATCTAAAATGATTTTGAATTCATAAGCAGAAATTTGTATTCGCTAACCTTTACCGAAGAAAGGTTCAATATTTCACCGGACGAAGGAATCGTTTTTCTATCTCCTGAATACCGTTGAAAACAACATTGTTATGTATTGCAACCTATTTCAATTGTATTTTTGAGCCATATTATGAACAAGTCTATTAAGCAATAGACTGCAGCTATATCAAATACCTTAATATTAGACCTACAATTATCTCCATCTTCCATTCTCAGTTCACCATGAATCCCAGTGGCATCATCTCCAGTAGTTGTATTTTATTTGCTTGCATAAGTTACACAAAATTAAATGACAATGTTTCTATTTTCTAATTTAATTACTTAATTAAACTTTTTCAGGGTATTTTCATACCTTAGGAACTTGTATTGGAAATGTGCTCTCATCGCGCTTTACCTTCTTACAAATATTATTCTTTACTCGATTTATCTCAATAATAACTCTTTTATTTGTCTCAAGCCTTCCTACAGCTTTGACTTTTTTGGGTGCAATGGGCTCCACTTCTTTACCATTACATTTGAAATCATTTATGTTGACCTCAACATGCTCATTATACCTTAATCTCACCTTCCCTATACTCACTCTTGCTTGATGACCCAAATCTTCCTCCAAAGATTTCATTTTTTCAAGTTTTGCTCTACAACGAAAGAAATAATCTAAAACAACCTTACTCCTTCTAACATTTTCACATGCTCTCTCACAAAGGCCCTTCGCTTCTGTAAGTAAATAATCATAGCACTTCATAATTGGTTTCATAGCGTCCACATCACAACTAGTCTTCATCAATGTGTGCCTTTTAAATACTCTTCTCCTCCACCTATCTAATGTGTAAGTTGCATTCAACTCCCTAACCTTCTCTTCATGGAAAACGACATACATGTGTCTACAAAGTATTCAACTACTCTCGAATCTATTACAAGTATACGTCCCCAACCCGGTTGCCAAATTGTAGCTCACAATATGTTCCACCAAATGTTTCTTAGACCATTGAATATCATTTGGACCTATCAAGTAATATACCACCTCCTCTTCACAATTATTATCTACTATACGTCCATTGACTCTTATATAAATTAATGACCTTCTTCAATTCTTTCTAGAAAATGGTGAACATGTTTTTAGTGTAGACTTTCGCATAATGCTTCTCAATTGGAGAACATATCAACAAAGTCAATTTCAATTTCCTGCTTTTGAAGTCAACTTCAAATTTCTTTTATGCCTTATTTTGTAATGCCTTGACGTACTTCCCCATCAGTCAAAGTGGTGTGGCGATCTATATATTTCGCAAAAAAAATCATTTATGCCCTCACTTCGTTGAGTGCTTGTCATGTCTACCCAAAATATGTCTCTCAATAATGCTGGCACCCACATATGTCTAACATAATAAATGGACTTCAACCATCACTACAAAAAATACCCCCTATATAGCAACAAATATTTGTTGCCATAGGTTAAAAAACGTTGCTATAAACTAAGGCAACAGTCAAAGTAGCCGTTGAGAAAAGTGTCGTTGCTATTTTCTGAACGTTGCCATTGAGTACATATGGCAACAGTTTTACATCCGTTGTCATTTTTGGGATGACAACACTTAAAATCCGTTGCCAATATGTAAATGGTAACAATTTTTTACCGTTGCTATAAACATAATGACAACATTTGTGAGCCGTTGCCATTGACTAATTGCAACGGTAAAAATTGCCGTCATTTATATAACAAAAATTGTATTTTTTCATTTTTATTGATTAAATGACAACGAATAAAAACCGTTGCTATTAAATCAATGGCTACAGTTGCACATCAATTGTTAATTAGTTATTGCCAACAATATTTAGATGTTACTATTGCACAATTGCTTAAGAGATCTAGTCGTTGCTATTTTTACTTGCAACGATCAAAATCATGTTGTCAATGACAACAATTCACCTATTGTTTAATATTGCTATATTTGATACTATAAAAGGTGAATGACAATGAATTTGATTATTTTTTTTCAAATGCATACAAATTAAACTAAAGTTTACATCGTCATAACATATCAAACTTAAATACAAGAAACTCAAATAATAACAATCAACCTCACAATTTTTAACAAATACAAAAATGTTATCTATCAACATAGTTTTCTTTCAACACATGAGAATTTTAAACATATATATCATAACGCTAACATTGATGAATAACATGTTGCATGTCTTGCAATCTTCTCCCTTGGCCTGTAATGCATTCTCTAGCTATTGGTCAATATTCCTGCACAACATTGTAAATGTTTTATATAAACAACAAGTATGTTCTTATTGCAATATAATAGAAATGATCACAAAAATGAAAACTACCTCCTTCATTCACTTAGCCAATCATGAGACACAAATTTAGAATAGAAGACTCAGTAAACAAATTAGAAGTAGAAAAATGAACACAAATTCCTTAAATCTCAAATGACAATGAAACCGATAAACTAAAATTGATGGATTGCATCAGGTAATGCATCAAGACGTCGTCTCCATTACATTTAACTTCAAGTTAATACTATTTTACGGTCATTATAGATTGCCTTCATATACAACACAAACTCACTCTACCTAATAAACTGAAATGTAACCTTATAAGACTTAGCTGCAGGTACCTAATACTTACTAATCAAACTAATACAATAAAATAGATGAACTAAAGACGCAACAAAACACCATATTCAAAACATAAAGTTCTTTTTCAATTGCTACAGATTCTATCACCACCATCCTCAACACAATCAGGGAAAACATAACAAATTAGAAGCACAAATGAACATTCCTATTACAAACTAAATGACATATTACAGACCTTAGGTGAAACCATTATTTGATAACATAATAACAAGATAGACCTCTCCAAAAATCCAAATGAACTGAAAATGGAACTGGGTTATAAATTAATTTCGAAATTGAGAACTGACCTTAATTTGAAGCTGATGCACAATTGAGTTTTCAGATTCTATTTCGGAACTCTTGGACTGCAGCAATACATGAAACCTAATTCAATTAATAAATAAATAATGTGGAATGCATATTTAAATCCACAATTAAAGCTTCGCCAAAATTCTGAACTCTAAACTCATGGCTCTCTGTTTGCTGGCTGAGAAAATATCAAACAAAAGTACCGACAAAATATTTTCATGAGGAAATTGATTGATACAACTCAGTGTACTTATGCAATAAACCAAGAAGATACATACCTGTTTGTAAGAATTGGTCTCAGATTACTCTAATCGCGTGATTGGAGAAGACTACAAATTGATTGATGTTCTCTAGTGATTTTGTTATACTCAGATATATGCAAATAGCATCTATAATGCTTGGAACAGGTACGTGCCAAAAGAGAAGGAAAAGTGGCATAAAAAGCTGATAAAACTTAGGGTTTAGCTAAGAGAATAAAAGCCAAATAAGAGGCGCTTGTTTTTTGCAAAATTTTCCCACCATTGGCTATTCAATAGGTAAAAAAAATATATTTTACAATTTTCCCTCCACTGGCTATTCAATAGGTAAAAAAATGATTAAGGTTAAAATTAGTCCCTCTACTATCCAAAACGTTTTGATTTAGTCCTTGTACTATCAAGTATTTGGTTTTAGTCCAAAGTTGAGTAAAGTGATTGATTTTAGTCCAAAGTTCGAGCAAATCGTTTGACGGAAGGACATTCCGTC
>JAYMSZ010002118.1:0-12620 GCA_036897665.1 Pelargonium citronellum
ACGTACCCAACCCGACTTAATAATGGATCAAGTCTGTTTTGCTGGAAATGGAGCCTATAATTAGAGAAAGCATGAGTCGTCTGTGTGATGTTTTGACGTTGTTGGTTTAAAAGAAAAATGAGACATTGCGTACATCCATTGACAACAAAGTTGTTTATAAGATCATCATCAAATATAGATTTCAAATCCTTGAATTTGATGATCTTCGAAAAACTTATATGATATAAGAGTAACACTAGATTCAAGTCCGTTAAGGATTTCATAAATCAAAAACCACATTCAAAACGCGGGATGAATTGTATAAGTGGTTCGGATTGTTGAATGCACCATTGTGTTGTTGTGGACAACAACCAAGATATTATGGCATTTCTTCAATAAGTTTGTTGTGAAATAGTTTGATGGCATTCTGATATATGCAACACTTGAAGCAAATAACCGGAATATCAAAGAGAAAGATTTGTATACGAATGCTAAGAAGAGTATCACTTTCACACATGCCTCTAGCGTGGTATATTTACTCTGTTGACAATTCATACATAACTAACTTACATACGAAATGAAAGAAGACACTCATTTTGAGACAAAAATTCAAGAGAAACATGACACTTGTTTAAATATGGAGTGTAATTTCTCATCATGCAACTACCCAAGAAAAGAAAAAATAGAATCAATTGTACTAAATCAAATTTAGTAGTTGATGTAAAAATAATACCAAACACCTCAATTTAACACTATTCATTCCTCACCTCCAAGTCTAAAAATAAGTCTCACTCTTCTAGTCAAATACAATGCTTGATGCACCAAGAAAACAAAGTGAACACTTAAATGGTCCATCTAACTCAAGTCATAATCAAAACTGGTGAACACACATTATGAACCTGCAAGCCTCAATGAATATACTGTAGGCTTACTAATGAGTCAAGGGGGAAAACAACCTCTTCAGTAGTCAGTAGGCTAAGATAACATAGCCAAGGCCCAAGGGTATGAGCTTTGAATAGCCTCCTGCAGATATCTGATCAACATCGACTTTCCGCAAGTACATGTGTGGAGAAAGTTGAGCAAACATGTCTATTCATATTTTAGTCATCCAGATAATAATATGACCCAGCTGATTTTTGCTCCCTATCCTTGGTTGAGTCCAATTTGTTGATTCTTGGACGGTAGTTCGTTGGATCCCGCCTAAATGTGATATCAAGATGCTACAAAGTACAAAGATTAAAATGGATTAGTATCATCTTTATACACGCCCCATGACCCCATGGCAGAGTGAGAGTAAACTTACAGATAAAAACAGATTCATCCCAGTTAGCAATGACTGAGGAGCATTTGCAACACAATCAAGTGACGGTTTTCCCTCATACACAATTACTCTATCAGCCAGATAAGTTGCCATTATAAAATCATGCTCCACAATGAATGCCGTTTTCTTAGCATGGAGAATAAACCTCTTTATGACTTTCGAAGCAACAATACGCTGTTCCGAGTCTAGATATGCACTTGGTTCATCTATCAGATATATGTCTGCTGGCTGCATGAAATTAAGAAAATCATAGATGAATAAAATCATAATTAAATCTTAAAATGATGATGATGATAAGGTTGACTACGCGAATCCTTCAACAGAACTCTTTGGTATCATCCTCTGCTTGTATTCTTCTCCTCCACTATATCCTATCTAAACTACATTTCGATCTATTAAGAATTTAAGTCAAGTGCTATCTTGTCTTACTTCAATATTTTACCTTGCATATTAACTTAGGCCTCCCCGACAGCTTTTAGTTTCTCATAATTGAATTCTCTCACATTTCATAATGGGGTTACTGATCTCCCTACACTCTACACGTTCAAACCACCTTAACAATTTTCCTGCATCTTATCTTAAATTGACGCTACCCCAACTTTTCATGGAATAGTCTCATTTCTAATTTTTAGCATTCCTAGTGTTTACCACTACTCTTCAAGGCATAATTTAATTTTAATCACTACTCAAAATAAAATTTATAGATAAACAATGTCCAGGAACATTTTCAACAATGAATCAATTCTATCCTCTCTTTTTTTCTTTTTTTTTTAACTACCATTTGGATGAGAAGTATAATAATTTATACCATGTTTGAAAGATGTGTAGTTCACAGCCTAAGTACCAATGACACATACTAATTAGTAATTAATCAACAAGCAGCAGCCAATAACATAAACGTCGCACTCAAACAATGGAGTATACAGCACCACAACAAGAAATGTTTACCTTCCCAAGGCATAGACATAATGCGACTCTTTGCAACTCTCCCCCAGAAAGATTCACAACTTCTTGATCCATTAATTGTTCAATGAGAAGAGGCTTCATTACATCAGAAATAAACTGAGGATGTGTATAAGAATCCCGTATTTTCTGATGTAGCAATTGTCTGACGCTATGAGGAAACCTCGGACTGATCTTCTGGGGCTTGTAAGAAACATTGAACTCTGGTATGTCTACATCAGAACCTTCTACAGAATCAGGTTTCAATAAACCAGCCTGCAAAAAATTAAACAAAATAAGAACTTCAAAAGACAACAAAAATTTATGATAATAAGGATTAAGGTACACTGTACAGAATACCCAAAAATAGGAATACCAGCATGCGAATAAATGTTGTCTTCCCTGTCCCGTTCTCGCCAAGCATTACAACAATCTGAGAGTCCGTAAATTCACCCTCAACCACACGAAGCTTGAAATTTCCCTGAGTTTTAGTCATAGTTGGATATCTATATCGTGCATAAGTATCAATTTCTTCAGCACTTTCCTGTGGGGTCTCAGCCACCTATAGAAAGCAAGAACTAGAATGAGAATGTACAGTAAAACAAAGTCCCGCTACTTCTACAAATGAAACAGACCTACCTTGAAGGTGAGAGACTCATCCCGAAACCGTAGGTTTTCAGTAGGGACAAATCCAGCCAAGAATATATTGATTCCTTCTCTGACTGAGAAAGGAAGAGTTACAACTCCATATGCACCAGGCTTCCCATATAAGCAGCAAATGAAGTCTGATAAGTAATCTAGGACACTGAGATCATGCTCCACGACAATCACAAAGCTGAAATTCAAACTGTAAGTAACAAAGATAGAGTACAGATAGGAAAGACTTGAAGACTACAAAGAAGACAGGAGGCAAACCTATTAGGCCTGAGCAAAGAACGGATAACTTGGGCAGCTTTAAGCCTCTGCTTTACATCAAGATAACTTGAAGGTTCATCAAACATGTATATCTCTGCATTTTGTATGGCGACAACAGCAATAGCAAATCTCTGGAGCTCTCCACCAGACAATTCCTCTACTTTTCGATCTATGACCTGATTCAGCTCAAGATCAAAACAAAGCTCTGCCTTCACATCTCTCTCATCTTTTTGCTCAAGCACCTGCCCAACATTGCCTTGAACAGCTTTTGGAATATGATCAACATATTGTGGCTTGATAATAGCCTGCCAAATAGAAAATATATATTACATAAACTTTAACAAGATAAAAAAAAAATCATAATATCCACAATGCATGACGTGCTGACTTCATCAGGGTGGAAAGACAATCATAGAGATGGCAATATAACTATTAAAAACATAAGTATTAAAAATTATAGTCAATATTCTTTTATTCATCAGTTTACTTTGGTGGTTTTGGAGTTTTGGTAAGCTACTATGCAAACGTTAAGTGGAAAGGACAAATGTGAGCTGCAAAAATATAGGGCCCTGGCATTCCTAATTAGTAATTCCAATGTATAGTGTTATGCAAGTATTTACACATGGCAGGGTAAAGTATCGGAAGACAATTCTAATACCCTATCCAACACAATCTCATATAATTGTAAGTCGGCATTCATTAGTCCAACTTAAACTTCAAGACATCATACTACCCAAATCTACAAAAATAAAAATACGTACAGGGCAAGTTATATACAATCCTCCTTTAGCAGCATTAGTAAACAGAATTGCACAATCTAGGAACTATTAGAGGGTATCAAGCATCAGGGTAAAAGAGATATCCAAGTAATTTGTAAACAGGAAAGGATTAATACACTAGTAACTGAGGACAGAAACAATAAAATATGCCTCCAGTGGATAATCCTAAAGAGTTATAATTAACCAAAAAGACAACATTGCTATAAGTTAATCGCACAAACTATTTTAGAATATGACCAACTTGAAAGGCACCTTCAAATTATCTTCCAAGATACGGGTGAAATAATTCTGCAGTTCAGATCCTCGGAAGTATGTCAGGATTTCTTGCCAATCTGGCGGATTCTGGAAAAGAATCATCAAAGAAGGTAAACATGTATGCATCCAGGAGAACGAATAGAAAATTGTGATAAAAGAATATTACATTGAAACGACCCAAATTTGGTTTCAGCTTGCCAGCCAAGACTTTGAGAGCAGTTGACTTCCCAATACCATTAGTACCAACCAAGCCAAGAACTTGTCCAGGTCTTGGGACTGGTAGCCTGTAATTGCAAATTCCCAATTCTGAAACTACAGAAAACATAAAACCACAATTCCAAGTTAATACAGTAGTAACCCAACCTGTGCAATTTAAAAGTATTAGCTCCATAACGATGGGTTGTATCCTTATCTAAATCTTTCGGCAAGTTGATAATCTGGATTGCTTCAAATGGACATTTCTGTATTAACAGGTTAAACAGTCAGTAGCACATATCTCATTAAACCTCATAAAACAAAAACATCAATAAATAAATAAACATTTTTTTTTTTGTTAACCTTCACACAAATACCACATCCAATACACAACTCTTCAGAGATGAAAGCAAGCTTGGATGCCCCAGAAACCTCAATGCACAATTTGCCTGCAAGTAAATATAAAATTAACTACATTTACGCATGAACTTGCAGCATTCACATCCTGAAATTTGAAGCAAAATCATCACAATTGTACTTAAATAAGCGATGAAAAGCAAAGCTTCACCAAACTAAAAGCAAATGATACCAGTTTTGACGACAGGGCAGCTCTTTTTGCACTCCTGGCGACACTTTTTAGGCTTGCAGCGATCGGAGCTCACAATTGCTATACGTGTCAATCGATCAGCCATCTCTGTTCTCGCTGAGAAACCCTAGCACCAGAGACTGAAGAAGAAGAAGAAGAAGAAGAAGAAGAACCCCAATTTTATAACAAAAAGTTTCTTGCTAATTTTTTATTTTTTATTTTTGAAAATTAATTTTTATACGTAAAAAAAATGGAGTTACGCGAAAATTGCAGGTGGCGAGAGTTAGGGTTCTTATTGTGGATTGGACAACAAGTTATTGATACTCGGAGTGATCAAGGTCTTATTTTAGCCTATCCTATAGTGATAAATTGTGAATATTCCGAGCCGCTTTTGGATACACGTGTCGTTTTTTTTTTGATTGAAAAAAGTTTAGGAGAGGTGGAAATTACAGATCGTCCACCAAAGAGATATAAATTTAACGCACGGTGACTCGAACTCCAAACCTGTCAAGCAGGGGACCAAGCCTTTTACCGTTGGGCCAAACCTCTTTGGCACGTGTCGTTTTTTTGTTGGTCTAATTAATTGTGAAATTTTATGCATTATCGGTTTTCTCCGACTCCTCATGGCTTTAATTTATCCAAAAATTGATTACAAATGACTATTCACTATTAGTCACATTTCGTAATGTAAAATTTAACGAAATTTCATGATATTAGTAATTTTTTATTTATTTATTTATCATCAAACAAGGACTTTTATTAAATTTTATTAGTCACATTTTGTAATGTAAAATTTAACGAAATTTCATAATATTAGCGATTTTTTTTTTATCATCAAACAAGGACCTTTATTAAATTTTCAAAGAAAGAAACGAAGTACGAGCCGAGGAGTCCAATGCTTAGCACCACTGCTAAGCTCCTTAGTGCCTCAAAAAAGGAGAGCATTGGAGTTGCTCAAATATGTTAATTATCTCATGGAAAATTCATTAACTCAACTAAAATTAATAGAACTCAATATCAATACAAATTTAATTGAAAACAATCTGATGATTCTGTTTTGACTCCGATCAAAGCAAACGATTGTCTTCTTGTCTACGTGTAAGAACGATTTGCATGAAATGAAGCTTCCAACACTTGAGAAAATATTTACTAACTAATCTTCAAACCATTCTTAAAGATAAACCAATTTGATTCACTTAACAAAAGAATAAGTCAATTTCAAACGATCATATCGAATCATCATGATAAATTTTGGTGGTCCCGTCTTCAATCTAAGCTTGCTCTAAGTGACTCAGGTCTTAACCAGAGTGATAAATTGAGACTATTTGAAGTTACTATCGGACACACGTGTTAGCCTCTAATTGGCCAAACTAATTATAAAATTTCATCTATCATCAATGCACATACATACCTTAATGGTGATTCCTCCATTGAAGGTTTTGATCATTTTGGAAAGGTTTTAAGGAAAACCCTAATTTGGTTTCCATAAGCATCTCTTTTGTAATTGTGAAGTGTAAACCATTTCTAAATCTCTAGTAGCTAAATGATTCATATTCGGGTGAGGAAATTACAAGCCGGATCGAATAAGATGTGATAGACTTGGACATATGGAAAACATAAGCTGTGATGGTGCAATTTGGGTAAACAAATTATACGCACACGTGCGACAAACAACGACATCATAGACTAAGCTTCCACATACTTTGACTGCCAAGAAAATCATCTAGAAGAATAACTGGAGGCTTATCGTACCATTTAGGTTCACAATAGAACATTTTACAGTTCGTTTTAGTAACCATAGTTTGTTCCATAGACAGAGCCATAGCCTCCCGTGTGGCCGGGATCTGAACTTGGGGGAGATGCATACATGGATCCATGAGCAGCGGCATAAGAATTATAACCTTGCTCCATTGCTCCCCCGCTTTGGGTCTGTGTTGATCCTGCTGCAGCTTCAGCCATGAAATTCTGAAACACATATCAAGATTACAAACACAGATTCAACACATGGAAATCATAAGAAGTGAGGTTAAGCAAATAGTATCAAGTCGAGCAAGAGAAAAAACCTGTATTAACTGCTGAGCCGCCTGAACCTGAGAGGCAGTTCCGCTGATTTCAACTGTCATCTCCCCAGGAACACCTCTTGTTTCTTGTATGGTAACAGTTGCCCCACTAGCACGTCGAATGTAGCTGATGCTTGCTCCAGAAGCTCCAATAACAGCATCAGCAAAAGATAGCGGAATTTGCATTTGCTGGGTAATCTTTATAGTTCACAAACATATAAATTATCAGTCCACGTTAACAAACATCATTAAAAAAAAACTCTATTAATGTGTGCGTGCCTGCAGTAGCAAATTAGCAAGAATCCAATCAATCTTGCTACTACATTACATGGACTAGTATATTATTCATAAAGCTTAATACTCCACTTCAGAATGAGGTAACCAAGCCTATGACTACGCCCTATAAAGTTAACCACTAAACGGAAACACTAACATAAATATTTCAACAATTCTACTACAATTCCACCGAGAAAAATATCCAAACATATTCACTCCTGTGGCTGTGGTCCTCCCAATATTCGAGGGGAATTAGTTACACTAATTTTAAGGGAGAGCATACTATTCCCAGAACAGAATGTAAAATAAGCATAATTAGACTGTTTCTGAGGTCGACTAAGTTGTTACTTCCATTCTTTGATGTTAATCTAACGAGAGAAAGTGAACAGAAAATGACCTGTGTTATCATTGACGGTGCTGCAGCTTGGGCATTTGATGATGGATGGACCCCAAGAGGAGCTTCTCTTCCATAAGCGGATATGCCCTGATGAGGCTGTTTATCCATTGGAGGAAGCAACTCCGGAGGCGGATAGTAGTTTTCATGTCGCCGTGGAGGTGGCATATATTGAGGAACTGGTCCATAACCTGGACCGCCACCAGGACCTGGAGGATGACCTTGCGGTGGACCCCATGACTGATGAGGTGGCATATGATCCATCTGAGGATTTGGCATTTGCATCTAGAAGGAACAGTACCAAAAATTTATTCATGTTACACGCAGTAAATAAAGCTTCAGTATGTGACATTATTAAATGAGAACAACAAACTCACCTGCATCTCAAATAATGGTATTATACTGCGGTCAACTAAAAACTTCTTAAGATGAGATGCAATTAGCTCTACCCCTTTGTGCACACCCATTGGGTCTCCTACAACTTCAACAACCCTATCATCTTGAAGAGCGAACACAGGTAGATCTTCTGCAGAATTTTACATAAATGGAAGTGTAAGGTGCAAAGAAACTAACTGCAGAGAAATTTTGAAACAAGCTTAGTCTACCAAAGGGATAGATAAGAAGGAAGAAATATACCCCAAACTTAAAATGTCAAAATGTCTTACAAGTACAAAACTACAAATGTATTAACCAGTCAACACAGATATATAAGTCTACTCTATAACGCATGTTTGCTTAAAGAGTTCCAATTCAAGCCAAAATCTACATTCAGGTAGCGTTCGGATTATAATTTTTGTTCAGGAATAGGAATCAGGAATGAGATTCTCATTATTTATGTCTGGATTTAGACTTATTGATCATGAAAATGGCTTTGGGATGGGAATGCTTGATTCTCATTTCTCAACAAAAATCTAATCCAAACGCTACCTTAGATACAACCACCTAAAATCAACTATTAGATTATAACAGATGATGACATGAATTTGGTTGTGCTCCATAAGTCTCAAATTTAATTATGAAATATCTATAGGTACAGGACAGGGAAACTCAATCAATAAAGTTATAACCATATACATCATCCGTTCCAATTTCCAAAATAAGAGTACTATTTGACTTGTTCAAATATTAAGGATAACTCAAGCGGAAAGGATATCATTGGTAATCCAAACATAATTTCCTCATTAACAAGTGAAAGAAGACACTTAGTTTGGGACAGCCAAATTTGGTAGAAAGGACACTTATTTTGGAATGAAAGAAGAATTTCAGCTAAACCATATTTGACTTAATAGTGCAAGATGGGCAGTTGAATTTTGTTAGACCAATCAGGATTTAACTTTAAAAGTGCGAGAGAGAGAGAGAGAGAGAGAGAGAGAGAGAGAGAGCTAAGAAAATCAGGATTTAACTTTATAAGTGCCAGAGAGAGAGAGAGAGAGAGAAGAGACCTGCTCCAAGAACTCTAACTATACAATTTGATGCTTCCTGAATAGTTTTTACAGTTCCCCCTTGTTTCCCAATAAGGCTTCCTGCTTGTGCCGCCGGCACTAGAAACTTTGTTGAAACCTTGCTTCCCATAACTGGAGGAGCTTGAGTGGAATCACCCTCCAAACCATCAACAATGCGTTTGTGAACCCTGAGAAGGCCATCAATAGAAGGAGGAAGAGAGGAATCGGGCTCGTCCTTGGCAGATACCATAACCTATTCGGAAAAAAAGCACACAACAATGTCAGCTGAAGATGGAAACCCATTGGCACAAACTCTATGTAATAGATGTTAGAAGTAAGAAAAATTAAATCACGCACACACACATATAAAGATAGAGAGTGAAATTTCAAAATATTAAGGCAGGCTTACCACAACAAAACAAAAACAAAAGCACAGGAAAGCTCAAAAGTCGAGTATGTAAGTATGCTTTGACTAACTTCAAAATAACATGGCAAAGCATATTTATATTTTACATGTTAAACATGGTATGATGATACCCTATTAGTTTGGTTTCTATTCTTTTTTATTCCTTATTTTCTGAAAGCCTGTATGTTTCCAGTCTCAGTGTATATATTTTTTTCTCTATTTGAAGCAGTCTTCAGCATCTTGTTAGTTTGGATTAAAGATCAATTTCCTTTATGGTTGACAACGAGCTGCAAGACATCAAGCATCCAAGTTCTGAAGTTACCAGTAAGAATGCAGAGCTTCTTGGTACAAAGTACAACATGAGTCTGTTTATTCAGATCAACTTTCAGCACTTTCAATGTTCAATGCTAATCCTTGCAATCTGGATCTTTGGTTCTTCATGTTTGGGATCAAAATGATGATTGATTCGTTGCCTTAAAATTTGCGGGCAAAACCTGCAAAGATTCATTTTGTTATTGCAATGAAAGAATTGTATACATGTTTTTATGGATTGATTCTGATGATGCTTCTATCCGTCTTCTGTATATTGCACCTTTTAAGGATTCTGATCTTATGCCGAAATTTGATGCTTGAACTGTCATTAATCTCCACACTTCATTGTAGATCTTGGATTTTTTTTAATAATCAATACAATTGTTCCCAACTTTCATCGGGAACAGTTAGAAGCAGTCAAGTAAGGTAGAAAATTACATTCTTTATTACAATGCATGTTCTCTTCATTTTTTAATAAAGGTATACAAACAATCAAGGTCACCAGTATACAGTGTAGTATGAATCAGTGCCCGGCCTGCTTGAAGATTTTAAATTGTATGCATCCCAAAACTGTGAAGCATTTCGACGTTAATCTTGGCTTAAAAGCTTTCTTCTGGTTATTATAACACCCACATCAACTATAAATTCATGTATATTGGCTTAAACTAAATATGAACTTTTTTCTGACTAATTACCGAACCTCGTAAGAAAGACTGGACGGTATGAACTTGTGGGCTATCTTTACTTCTATCTATTATACAATGTAATTATTTCCAGATACTACTAATTAAACTAATCATATTTATGTGCAATCTTTATCTTTACAATCATGAACTGTCAAGTTAATAAAATCTAACAACCTTCCTCTAAAAATAT
Organism: Pelargonium citronellum; assembly: GCA_036897665.1. Lineage (NCBI taxonomy): Eukaryota > Viridiplantae > Streptophyta > Magnoliopsida > Geraniales > Geraniaceae > Pelargonium > Pelargonium citronellum. The sequence goes on from JAYMSZ010002118.1 coordinate 10,739, forward strand.
TGGCACATTACAAGTAGTGAATGTCATAGGGAAAAGAGCAATCCAATGACAGAAGAAAAAAATAGGTGAGCATTACAAGTAGTGAATGTAAGCAGATTCAAGTCATCACTTGGTACACTATAAATGGATGTAACAACAGAAACACAAAGCAACAAATAGTTTGCATTATCCAGTTCTGCTCAACTAGTTAATACATAAATTGACCATGAGAAAATTAAATGAAACCTACATCTATTAAGTATTAACACAAAAAATACTAATGAAAATGAACTTACAGCTCTTTCTGAAGTCCCTGGAGGACCATCAAGAATCTTGATACGAGCCCTTGTCTCCTCAACTATTTTCTTAATGAACTCTCCCTTGCGTCCAATTATACTACCAACCTTTTGTGCAGGAACCAACATTCGAAAAACACTCTCTCCTGGCCACCCAGGCCATCGCTTTTCACCACCTGCAATTGGAGCATCATTATCATTTCCTTCCTTTTGTTGAGGCTGTGAGTCCTCATTAAGTACTTGGTCCTCATCATGTTCAGTAACGCTTGGATCAATATCAACTTCAGCCATATGTTTCTTCACTGGTGAAAATGATAAGCAAGTACAGATTAACACCAATATTACACAGCAGCAAAAGAAAAGAAAACAGTATAAATAATCACAACTCTACAAGAACCTCATCCGAATGACATCATATCTTCAACAGAAAGCAATTCAATATGCGCTAACAAAAAGATGATCAGACTCGCCTCCATACCTCAAATAATAAACAAGAAACATAAAATAAAATAAAAAGGAACCCCAAAACAACAGAAGCAAAGAAATAACACAATAAATTCATTGAGCATGAAAAAAAAATCCTACTGAGCATTGTTAAAGACTTGAAGGAAAGAATAAAATTATTATTGCCAATAAGTCCAAAGAAGGAAAAGAAGATATTGTCAGCAGTGGACATTAATTGGCCCAGTCCATCAAAAAGATTCAAGCAAAAGATAATGGCCAACTAATTTATGCAATGCTCAAATGTAGTCAGTTCATAGAATAATTATAATAAAACCTAGATGAAGATAATCAGATAGCAGACTGAACACCCACTTCCATCAAAAATTTCCTCCAAGTATAGTTTCAAATATTAGAAAAATCTTAGCTGTCATGAACATAGTTACCAGAAACGGCTATTTAAGAAGCAATTCGCAATCCCAAACATACATTCTGGAACACTGGCAAAAACGGGAAATTAGGCATTGCGGTTGGTATACGGGTTTTTTGAACAAATAAGAATATTATTTCATATGTGATTGAAAATAACATATAATAACAGTAAATAAAGGTCCACATGTTATAATCCTCCATGCAACCCTAGTACATATATAATGAATATGCTCAGGCTAACTTAAAAATAGCCCACGTCCCGGATAAGTTTTTCGTCCCACAGAACCCTAACCCTATCTTCAAAACAAAAAAGGAATGGAGGCTTTTAGAATGCAATGGGCCATATTAAGTATGAAGTAAACTCAAAAGGAAACACATTAAAATTCACAAACCCAAAGAGGGTTTAAAGCTTGCCCTACAAGTAGTACTAAAGTGACTAACTTTACATTCCTACATGGTTTATTGCTCTACTTCAACATTATGTTCAAGAAAATCATTCAAAGTCCATAGAGAAATAGATAATAGAGAGAATAAAATTGCATACGTTGAAATACCAAACCACAATCCCAAACATGGTTAAGGACCCATTACAGTTGAGTACACTGTAAATACAAAACCACTTTCAGAATAATAAAAAACAAGCAATTAATCCCAAACATTAACAAACATTCGACTAACAATCCTTGGACTATTAAATATATATATATATATATATATAATATAGCTGTTCGAAA
>JAYMSZ010002119.1:0-12617 GCA_036897665.1 Pelargonium citronellum
TGGGTGGGTAAAAGTGAATTTTAATGAGGTGTCATAATTTCATTGGCAGGTTTAGATTACAACTGATATAAAGTTATATCAGTTAACTAATATACATTTTTCTCATAATTTTAAATGAGGTGTCACGATCACCACCTTATTAGTACAACTGATATAAAATTATAACAGTTAACTAATAATGTTCATATTACTCATATATAAAATAGTGTTTTATTTATCAATTCAAACACTATCTATAAGTTAATCATCAATAATTTCTATATAGAGTTTCGCAAAATCGAATTTGTGGTCATAACGACCAATATCATCCATAAAAAATGGATACTTTTGCATAGTATGATCATATTTTAAACAGCTTTGTCTCACTATAAGCTCACCATTTGCATTGAAGGCCACAATTGAAGCTTCAGCTCCATTTTTGAAAAGTATAGACCTCCATTTCTCAGCAAAGTCCCAAGAATATGGATGCACCAACCAAGGCATCTCCTTAATGCACTCGTCGAATTTAGATGAATCTTCATCGTATGAGACGTACACGACCTCAAACTCGAGCTCACTATCTCGTTGTTGCGAAGTGTACTTGGACACCAAGTTGGATACAAATTCACTAGATTCGTAATTAGAATGTGTAGCAAAAACGATCAAGACTTGTTTTCCCCAAATCTGCGAGGCAGGAACTCGATCATATCCTCCAAAACTCCTAGGACGGATCAAGGGAGGTCCGCATGGGGGGAAAATTACTTGCAACCTCAATTCTTTATTGATTTTTTCCTTCATTTCAAAAACTTTACGCTGCGTAAACGGATAAGCTTTAATCCCAAAATCTTCAACGATATTTGCACCATGATATTCAAAGAAAGCTCCTGTTGTATTAGGTTGACGTGGATCAACGATGACCAATGAATCTCCCCTCCACCTACGCTGTTTTTTGTGCAATTTGAATAGACGACGCAATGTTCTACAACGCGAGTCTTTGAAAGGCAGTGTCAACCACGGAACATTTTCGAAGCACAGTTGTAGAGGTAGATCTTCAGCATAGTGAATATACTTTTGTTGATTACGGAAATAAAAAGTAATTTGCACAATCTCAAAATCATATCCTAACTTAATTGCCTCTCCATAAATCTTCTTGATTGCCTCCATTCTTGGAGGGTTGGGTATATTATCACAAAAATACAATCCAACCACTTTATCTTTAAGAGATGATATGGGTACCTGCCATTTTTTAACGACATTGTTATATACAGGACCAGTTCGAAACAAAATAAAATAGTATAGTTTAAAATGCATTCGAACAACATAACATAGATAATTTGAAGATCATTATGGAACAAAAATCAAATTAAGAATCAATTCAGAACAAAATGAATAGTTCTTAATCAAATGACCAAAATCACGAGTAGAATTAGAAGTAATACCTTATTGCCATCCTTTGCGAGCAAAAAATCACGAGCAGGGGAACTTAAGAGTTGATTCAAGTTGATTATTCCTTTTATAGCTTCATCTTCGTCATAACATAACATCTTTAGGAGTCGTCTCTCGCTCAATGGGAAAAGGTCCGCCCCTTCATAAAGACCGAAAAGGGATCGTAATTTGCGCACGCGGGTGAAGAAAATCTTTCCCGCGGGATCTATTAAGGCCCAATGTGGTTCATCACATTGGCGCTCGAGGATACAAAGTTTATTCTCAATACGCTCACATGTTTGTTTATCACCAAATGGTACGGCGGGCCATGGCATCTTAGAAAATAAGTCATTGAAACGATTCTCACGGAACACGATATCAGACGACTCAACTCGCCCTTTCGGCACAAACACAAGCTCAAAACCCCCCATAGGCCAAAGCGCATTGTATACTTCGATCATGTCCGCGGTATCACTCAAAAGTGAGGGTTCTTTCAATGATAACATGTAAACAATAATAGTCTTTCCTTTGAGATCATTCTTGGTTACCTAAAAAACACAACCCAATGAACAAATTAGAGCAGAAAAAGGTTTTCCGGTATATCATCTTACCCCGAATGGAGGCTAGAAATTGAGTAGTACTATTAGAGCCAACAATTTAGACTAAAACTCACACCAAAATCTAATGAAATAAAATTGTGAGGCACTCATGAAAAATCGAGCATTTTACATGTAAACCTTTCGGTTCAAATCCAAGTTATTTCAACTTAAACTCGAGGTACCAACTCTATGTAACATAAATTAACTTGAAGTTATGAATATTAGAAACTTAATTACCTGTTGGCCATCGTTTTTAATGAGAAAATTCCTCTGTTTGGTGAAAAGAAGATCCATGATTGGAAAAGTTTCGCCGAGCGGAAAATGAGCATGAGAAAAATCATCAAAACAGTACCTTCCGTCATACCTCAATCTCATCTCCAGAGTTGATTTCTGTTGTTTTCGCCTACTTCTCGCCATCGTAGATCTCCCTTCAAATTACTTAATTTAATTACGTGAATCTAATAAATATATAGTGGCTACTCTTGTACTTATAGTTTTGGGAATTCCACAGATAAACAAGTCGGTGTCAAATATTTGACCTAAACTAAATACAGAAAAAGGAATCTCTCTCAGCCAATAATTCTTGTCCAATTAAATGGTGTCACGTCAGCTATTTACACCCATACCCGTTTCCCTGAATTTTCGGGTGCGGAGCGCCCCGCCCGGATTCGAGTTGCTCTGTCTTGGCTGAGATTCCTCAACCTCAACTAAATAATATAAGAATACGGATCGAGTTTGTTTTACAAGAAGCACACCTAGATCTAGTTTGACTTTCACGTTTTAGTTTCCCACATCCCATTTGATTTGGGCCTACTCCGTTACGGGTTGTAGAGGTCTAACTCTGTATGGTTCCAATTTTATCGAATGTCCACGAAGGGACATAAATCATTTGGGAGTGAAGTGAAAGTGTTTATAGAGGTCTAACTCGAACCCGTCACAAAATAAATGCGAATCTCGGATAGAATTTTGAGTTGACAATTGAATAATAAGACAAGCCTAATTTTCCTTCAAACTTTGTTATAAACAACAAGTAAGATACCCAATTTGATCTCCGAATTTTGGTGTTCTGTCTCAATTTAATTTTCAAAACTTTTTTTAACAAAAAATAATCTCCGAACTTTTGTGTTTCGCCACAATTCGGTCCATGAACTTTTTTTTAAAAAATGGTTTTTACCCTTAGAGTTTATATCAAAAGTTCAGGGATCAAATTAGAACAATATTTTAAAGTTCAGCAACTAAATTAGGCCAAAACACTAAGGTTCATGGACTATTTTTAGTTAAAAAAATTTTTAGCAAAAAATCATGGACTAAATTAGATCTTTTATCTAAACAATATACACTATACGCTCAGTTTATAAGAAAAAAATTAGTCAATGTCATATATTCTTTTTCTTATATGATGCTACAAGGAGATGCCTTGGTGCAACCGTATTGTTGGGACTTTGCAAGAAATTAGAAATGTATACTTTTCAAGAATGGAGTTAAAGATTAAATTTTGGACTTCCAAGCAAAAGGCAATCTTTTGGAAAGACAATACTTTCTGAGATCTGATATTTTGCAAGACTTTTCAACTTTTATTGATGATGTCATATACTGAAGAGGAATTTGTGTCATACAAAAAGTTTGATGAATCTACCTCCATTGACTACCACTAGACTGAACAGGTTTGATTTGTAGATGATAAAGCAGCTGAGAAAACTCAAATAATGATCCCAAAAACTATCATGGAGCAGTCGGCATAAATGTCAATTTTGCTCACATATGATACTTCAAATTACTGTCTACTACTAGACTGAACAAGTCAAAAACAAAAGATAGCATAAAATGTATTCAGGCTTAAGAAAAAACTTTTAAGATAAGATCTGGTACAGATATGAGAAGAGCTCAAAACCTCTATATAACCAAGTACACCTAATTCATCCTCCTGATGAGTTCATTGATGAAGTTCTCACGGTTTCCGGCATCTCCTCCTTCCACGTAGTGGTTCCTCTTCTTCTTCATGCCACCCAATGGAGCCTTCAACTTAAACGGCCACAAGAAATTGTTGGCCTCCTTGAAATGAGGTCCGACTGTCAAGATCTCGTGGATTAGATCTTCCATGCAGATGATGCCAAACTTTCCAAGAGCCTGCCAGGAAGTCAAAGCATGCGTTTAGCGACACTAGATGCAGAACATGTTGTCAAACTGTTGATAGGTTGAGGTTTGATTAAAGTATATACAGAGACTATAATCTCGACAATTTAATAGATGTGGGATTAATCTTCATGTGCAAGCATGTACTTAAGCACATCGGCCCACAACATGTATTTACATCTGCAGGACCAAAATCCAGACCATACTATAATCACCATAAGAGGTTGTGCACTCGTCATACATGCCCAGACCGAAACCCGCTTCAACATCAAATTTAATTCAACCTTAAGGCCTAAGCTAATAGGTGGATTTAACGTATATATACAAGCTATAACATCTACAGTTTAATAGATGTACAAAAAACACTCCAATTGAAGGCATGTGCTTCTGCACGTGTGCCAACTACCATTACTTATCAAAGACATAAAGATGATGGGCAATAAGCCACACTAGTGGACAAAAACAGGCAATGATACCATGATATAAGTCACCCAACTCAAAAAGCCTAAGCCAATACATAAAAAGAATTTAACCAGTATTTAAAGAGTATAATTTCCTAAATCATGTGGAACAAATCAGCACATATTTCACACAACAAAGCATCACGATAGCAAACAAACCTGTTCAATAACTGAGTTGTCGGTCAAAGCAATTCTCTGTTTGTTTAGCTTTCCATAGCCTCTCTTGTAAATCAGTTCCTTCACACTCTTCAAATTGGGATATCTAAACACCAACACAAATCATGACTCACACACTGCATTCATGAAAAGGGGAATTTCTACTAAAATAAGCTCGCAAATAAATGAAAGACACATACCCATAAGTCACATAAGGCTCAACCCTGTGCAGCATATTCAGAGTTGCTTTGTTTACTTTGAGAAAGACCCCATTGAAGATCTGTTCCCATGAAAACACGGGTAACATGAGAACAATGGAACAAAATAAGCATCTAAGGCTCTCCAATAAAAATTTCAAGCACAATATCGGTTGCAAATGTAGGTTTAGTAAACCCTAGCTAGCTATTAAAATAATCATGCAAATAAAACCAATTCATAAAGAGCCCGTATGGGTTGGCAAGTTGTTCATGCAGCATTCCAATATCATTCACTAAGATAATACATAATTTAAACAGTGACGAGGAATCTTATTTAGACTCACTACTGAACAATTTCAAAGGGAAAAGTCAGATGTGCTACCTGTCTCAGTCGCAACAGTTGCAAGATCTTTTTAGTCTTAGGGTCAATGGCATTGATACTGAAAATTGAAACATTAAGAGCACATTAGGAAAAAAAAACACTCCAATAAAAAGTATGATCTAATAGTAATTGGAAACAGACTAACCCACGAATGCGAACAATAAACAGTAGCTTTGCTTCAGGGTCAACATAAAATCCTCCTTTCAACTTTGCCTCACGCTTTAGCCGAATTAGCTCGCTATCCTAGCAAACAAAAATTAAGGAAAATGTAAGGACAGAACATGTTAAGTAGCTGGAAAAGAAAAACTATGAGAGACTATGTACTGCAAATACCTGCTTCTTGTACTCCTCATCGTATTTCTTTGCTCTAACAAAAATCAGCTTTCGGTTCTCAGCATTCTTCTTCTTGGCAGCTAAGAATTCCTGATTTTTGGCCAAAGCCCATTCTTCAGCTCTCTTCCTCTTCTTCAATACAGACTCGGGGATCACAACATTACCTTGTTCTCCACCCATTGCTATATATTCACAAGAAAAAAAACAATCAAGCATAACTCTAGTAATCTAAGCAAAGTGATAAACCATAATCAAACTAAGTCCCATAATGTAAGGAACAAATATCTGATTTTTACACCACTTGAAGACTAAAATTGCTGAGTTCAAATCAATGATACATAAAAAAAAAAAAAAGGTAAGATCCCTAAGTATTGAAGGACAAATTTCAGGTTCTCAATCTACTCAAATAATCTCAATAAACTATCAGATTTAACAATGATCAAAGCAATAAAACACACAGAAAAGGTTGATTCAGCATACTGAGAAAAATGCAGGTACTAAAATGATATAGCAAATCACAAAACCATATAATAGCTAGTAAAATAGCAAAAACGAAGCTGACATATTGACAGTTTTCAATGACAACCAATATTTTTTATTCTGAAAATTGAACCATTCCCGGAACAGCTCAAAATCGCCAATTCACAAAGCAAATTCAAAATGAAAACAGCAAGAAACCATAGCTGAACACAGACCATTAGGAGCTAGATCTATCAAAAAACAACTAATTGTCGCCAACAGCTACTTCTCCTACAAATTACCGTATGCTATCAACAGATCAAAAAAATGATTCTACTAACCAGTGATGCGATGGCTATGGCTGCGGCTGAGAGAGAAGCTCGGAGAGTGTTAGGGTTTCAATGCGAAGAAGACGAAGAGTTAAATAGTAGGGTTTTGTAGGGTTTGTGCAAATGCTGGGCTAATTTGACGGGCCTGTCACCTAAAAACTACATGACGGGCCTGGCATTTTATAATATTGTCTTCCAAATTTATATGGGCTTATATAAATGGGCCAGATGTGAGTGTTTGCAAATTATGTGGTTTGATATATTTAATGCCATGGGCCTAAATGTCAAAAGAATTTGCCTACACACTTGGGCCCATTTAGCATACTTGGCAATGCGGGTCACATTTTTAAACGGGTCAGGTTAGACAATACACGTGTTTTATAAGATAGTTTATCGCAAGTCCCAACGTTTCCCGACACTTAGAGAATACTAGATACGAAGAATTGGCGTTTTTCACGGCCTGAATTGCTATGATTGCCATTTAGTCACAGTTTTACGAAAAATTGACGTGAGATGTCATAAACACGACGTTTTAGAATAAATGTATCAGGTTTTACTATTTATGAATCGTACCATGTTCGTGTTGAATTTAAATGGACTCGCAAGCGTTTAATTAGTTGTGTTGTGTTATAAAAAATGATTATAACTTTAAATTTACTCTTTATCTTTTATATAATAAATGTTTTAAAACTCTTATAATGTTAAATGATTGATGGCTTATTCCTTGTGGAAATTGTGCTACTTCCATTATGTTTTCCACTCCTAAAAACCTTTTGTTTTATCAAATTGTCTTTTGGGTACACAACACTTTTGTCAACAATTCCACAACCACTGTAGAAAATAATGGAATTGTAGATTTAATTATAAAATAAAGTCATACATGTATGTTTATTTAAATCGATTATTGTAAAATACCTACTCATAATAAAATAAATAATTCAAAGATAAAAAAGTAAAACTAAAGGCAAAAATTTAAACATAAATTCTCATACAACATAAAAAATTTACAAGTTTTGACGACATTAAAATCTCCAAACAATTACTATAGGGATTCTGAGCGGACTGTACATTTACTGTTGACATCTTTAAGCTGTTTTACCACAATCCGAACAATTTTTTATTCCAATTCATATACTTTACACATAAAACATCAAAATCTAAATTCATTTTCAGTTCAAATCGAAAATGCCAAAAACATAATTGTCATATTTTTGGTGTTGACTTAGATATGGCTAGTCAATGAGTCTGACACCACTATTTCATATTTTTGTCGTAACGAAATTTCGCGGAAGTTTCCATATGGAAGATCACAAAATTTTTCTAATATTTTTTTATATTATTGTTACTATTATTTTCTCTGGACATTTCTATTTTGTATTTTCGAAAACGTAGAACAAATCTCAAAAAAATTCAAAAAAAAAAAAAAAAAAAAAAAAACTCAGTATGTTTGTTTTCGAAAATCATTCGTCACTTTCCCGGGAAAATAGAACGGAAAGGAAAATCGGAAAATTTAGCGCCACATCGCCTTGCACCTGACGCAAAACCCGCATTTTCCGTTCTATTTTCGCTCTTCTTCCACCAATTCGGTCAATGAAGGCACATCCACTCCTTAACTCTGAATTCTTCACAGCACAAGTGACGACACTTTCAGAGAACACAGTGTGTGTTTTGTTTTGCTTTGCTGGTGTGTTTTTGTTGTTTTCTCTGTAAATTTTGTGTTATTTTGAACTCACTGTGACTGATTGGGGTAGCAGCAACAGCTCACTCTCTAGCGACAAGCTGCGACGTAGCAGCGTGAGTGGCGATGGCCAGCAGCGAAGCTTCTTCAAATGCCTTGCTGTCCTCTTCTTCGCCGGCGCATCAGTCGGCGGTGGATCCGGACTTGGAGGCCGGTCCGGTCAAGCCCGATCAACCTCAGCCTGATAACGATCCGTTTGACATTTCCGACACCAAAAACGCCCGTCCGGAGGCTCTACGACGATGGAGGGAACGTAATTTGTCGATCACTCCAATTTCACATATATATATATATATATATATGTATGTATGAACAATGCATTGTATTGTTACATACGTGACTGTGTATTTTCTTGGTTTATGTTTGTATATATATATGTATGAACAATGCATTGTATTGTTACGTACGTGACTGTGTATTTGCTTGGTTTATGTTTGTCACTTGGTTAGGTTTTGCCAATTGTGAGTGAAAATGACAATTTGTTACTCAATCAGTGACGATCACTACATAATTACATGTAGTTGGTTGGTTTTTGTAAGTTTGCTGTTTGTGAAAATGACAATTCACAACTTAAGATCATCACTGTTCAGTTACATAATTACTAGTTTCACTACTCAATTAGTGATTATCACAACTTAATTAGTGATCGATCATCACTGTTCAGTTGCGTAATTACAAGTTTCACTACATAATTACATGTACTCGGTTGTTTTTTTATCTGCCGATGCTCGTGAAAATGAAAACTCACTACTTAATTAGTGATCAGCACTGCATACTTACATTGTTATAAAAGTACTGCTTGCTTATAAAAAATAAAAAATAAAAAAAAAGTTAGCTACATAAATAGTGATCACTACTGCATAATTATGTGTCTGGTTGGTTGTTGTTTGTCAATGTGTGTGAAAATGACAATTTATTACATAATTTGTGATCATCACTACATAATTAAATGTAGCTGGTTGGTTTTTGTTAGCCAATTGTGTGTGAAAATGACATTTCCCTACTTAATAAGTGATCATCACTGCCTAATTATATGTAATTGGTTGGTTTTTGTTTGTAATGTGTGTATTAATGACAAATCACTACTTAATTACTGATCATCACTACATATATGTGTAATTGGTTGTTTTTTGTTTGTCAGTGCATGAAAATGACACTCCCTACTTAATTAGTGATCATCACTGCGTAGTTATATCTAGTTGGTTGGTTTTTGTTTTTAAGTGTGTGAAAAGGACAGTTCATACTTAATTACTGATGATTACTGCATGTTTATATGTAATTGGTTGTTTTTTGTTTGTCAATTTTTGAGAAAATGACAATTGGCTACGTAACTAGTGATCATCATCGCTACCGTGGTGTGACAGAATTGGTAGAGGCTTGGCATAATAAGTAGTAAGTCACTGATTCTAATCCACATGAGAAACATAGTGATGACGGCTACTTCTTAAACTGAGAATGGGGTCAAATTCATGTAGTGTTACTTGATTGATGTATGTTTTTCATGCATGTTGGTATTGGCTAGTTGATATTTAATGCACGTTTGAATTAAACTATTGAATTATTTAATTGACTGGAAAGCAAATGGAATAAATTGTTTGCAACTGATTGAAAGCACTGTTATTGATTTATTTTTCAATGAAGTTTTATGTTTTTGTTTAAATGGGTATTGTAATATTGGTATATTCCTTTTGGATTGCAAATATGATGTTGTTAGTTTTGTCGACAAAATGAGAGATGTTATAAACAGGAAATGTACATGACAGTTAAAAGACTACCCGATCAAACTAACAACGAACTGAGACAGGTTTCTTCTTCTATGAAAATTCAAAGGTCAATTTGTATGGAGTTAATGTCGGACAACGGTATAAGCGCTTTATGAGAATATGACAGTTAGTACTTATGGTGGCAAGTAAAACTAACTACATTTTAGAGGAGTTAAGGTGAAGAACAATTAATGACACACTGACAAGATAAATGCTGGATAAGCATGGACAAGTGAAGTGGCATTCAATATATATATATATTTTTTTGGATTGAAGCTAGCATGTCATCATTGCAGAGCAGTCTCTTTCAAACATTTGGTGTTGACAAGTATAGTATTCTATATTGTTCAAATTGTCCTTAATTAGAGTAATGCACTTTTTGCAAATTACTGCTCTGCTATATCGACTTAACCAAGTTGGTTCTAACATTACATTGATGTCTCTTCCCATGGTTTCTCTGTATTCTTTATCATTTGTCCGTGAACAAGTATATTGAAAACCTATACTTTTGTGTCTAGAACTGGCATGTTAAGTACAAGACAATCTTCTCCCTTCCATTTGTCGTTCTGCCACAATTTTTTTGTATGGTTAATTTGACTACAGTTTTTAGGTTGAATCTGAAGGCCATTGTAGTTATTTTTCGACTTTTAACTAAAGGAGTTTGAATCATATACAGCAAGCAGCACTTGTGTTAAATGCTTCTCGTCGGTTTCGGTACACTCTGGACTTAAAAAAGGAGGCAGACAGGGAACGAAGAAGAAGGATGATCAGATCTCATGCACAAGTCATAAGAGTAATGTTTTTAGACATTAAACTCCAGTTTTTTACATTGCTACTCTCTGCTAATATTATCTCTAATTGATAACTACTTGTATTAGGCAGCATTGCTTTTCAAATTGGCTGGTGAACGGCAAATTGGTAGGTCACTCTGCTGGAACACTTCCATCTACACATGTGATTTTCATTTGATTCCAAATAAATATCTTACTTTCTTAGAGACAAGGAACTGGCTTTCTTACTTTTCCTGCAAATGTTTCTTCTGGGGGTCTAGGGTTGTGTCATTATTGTCACACCTCTTGATTTAATGCTATGCAAAGATTTTGTTGGATCGAAGTCCATATTGTTCTGAGTCTTTTAAGTCCTGATGAGTGGTCCCTTTCCACATATATTCTAGTGAATATTTGGAATGAAAAAATATGGAATCTGGATGCCTTTACTGGCTGTAAGATTGTTTCATCGCTTGGTGGAACTTTTAAGATGCAGTCCCTAGATGGCAGCATGTATAATTTGGATTAGGATACTTATCATGTCTAAAAGAATTATCACGAGAGTAATAATCCCATGTTTTCATGAGTTAATAAAGATGTTTTACTTCCATGCCTGCTCTTATATACTGTCAGAGTTCAAGGGACAAACTTATTCTTTCTGAGCAGTACTAGCTAGTTATCAGTCAATGAACCTTGGGCAGAGAAATTATGTCGTGGAACCTGATAATTAGAATTAAGTTTTGAAGACATTCTGCAATTATGATGTTGAACTGGTAACTTATTTGGCTGACTCTGATGTTAAAACTAGTAATAAGGTTGAGACTTGAGATAATCCTTTTTTTAGTAAATTCATCAGTCTCCTTATGCTACTTGACATAAAAATCACACTTGCTGAAGTTATTGGCATTTTTAACATTTCTAGCATACATATTGAAGAGGTGGGCATCATTAATACGCTCTTATAGTGCCTTTGTGATTTGCCTATATAGTCCAAGTTTTGCCTCACAAGGACATCCTTATTCAAGTGATTGGTACACAGGCTTGATATTATGCTATATGTGATACTTGTTTTTGTTTTTATTCATTTCCACTGTTAGGAACTACGGTAAGACCCCCAACTCCAAAGGGTGATTTTCGGATCACATTGGAAGAACTTGTTTCAATGACTAAGGATAATAATTTCTCATCTCTACAACAATTTGGAGGGGTTAGTCAGTTACAAACATATTTTCCTTGTTCATACCATGTGGTTCTGTTTACCTTTGATGCGTGATTGAATATTCATTTCCTCCATCAGGTTAAGGGATTATCAGAGCTGATGAAAACAAATTTGGAGAGAGGAATAGATGTGGACGAAACTGAGTTAGAAAAGCGAAGAGATGCATTTGGGTCAAATACATATCCTCGAAAGAAGGGACGGAGTATTTGGGTACACTGGCTGACCTAAAGTGTAACTTTTGTTAGTATTTTCAGTTAGCAATACATTCTAATCATCACCAATTATTCCTTTGCTTTGCTTTGCTTTACAGAGGTTCATTTGGGAAGCTGGGCAAGATAGGACCCTTATTATTTTGATAGTTGCGGCTATACTGTCATTGATACTGGGAATTAAGACAGAGGTATGATTCCTCTTCACATTAGCTTTTTTTTTTTTTTTGTTATAAAATCACCTCAGAAGTGCTAGTCCCTTATCTTTGTTAACTTGAACAATACTCGTTTCAAGTCAGTAATTGTTAAAATGCAAACATTTTGGCCAGTCTTTCTCAAGATTAATAATGCAGGGATTAAAACTGTATCTTATAGCTCTGGTAACATTAGGTACCAATGGTACAGTAAAATCCATTACGAGAAACCCTTTCTTACCAAATCTACATTCTGTTCAAAATTGTCAAGGAA
>JAYMSZ010002120.1:0-12610 GCA_036897665.1 Pelargonium citronellum
AGATTTTAGATTCGGGAAAATTACACATATCACCCCTCAACTATACACCTTTTACACCTGCTTACCCTCAACTATTGAAACTAACTATTTACTACCTTGAACTATGCCAAACTTTTTTTCAACCAAAATTCCGTTATAAAAGCAGACTCTTCTATGAACAAATGCTAATATAAAGATTGAGACTAATAATAAAATTAGATTGTAAATTTTGGAATATTCCGTTAACTTTAACGGAATTTTGGATGGAAAAAAGTTTGGCATAGTTCAAGGTAGTAAATAGTTAGTTTCAATAGTTGAAGGTAACCAGATGTAAAATGTGTATAGTTGAAGGGTGGTACGTGTAATTTTCCCTTGATTAAGATATGTCTTGTGCAAATTGACTTATGAAAGAAAAAAAAAATCATACATATATGGTTGTCATTAGGATATTCTTGTTATTATTTTTTGGGAAATTTTTTTCAGTTAAAAGTTGCATCTGTTTCTTAAATAATGAAACATGATTATTAAATTGTAATAAATGACTTAACAAAGAGGATTGGATTGTAAAATTGAGGCACTGACTACCTACATTAAAAAAAAAGCTTATAACATGCATGTACCAATTTTTATGTGCATGTTTGACTGTGTTAAATAATTAACGACAAATTCCACATGAATTTTCGATGACAAATTGGTATACTAGAACTAGATGTGGGGGACTATGGCACACACATAAAAACAAGTCCCATTGAATTTCTAAGGGGAAATTGGTCTACTAGAACGAAATGTGGAGAATTTGGGTACATACAGAGTTGCGAAGAAAAAAATATTTGAAAAATAATAAACGAATGTCACCTTTTATTTTGACGACCACTTCATATTATCATAATTCATAATATATAGATTTCAAACAAGAAATTTTTATGTATTATCATTAAATAAACTTTTAGAGTCTCAAAAATATTTACAATATTTTTTACACAGCATGTAGACCAACTGACATTCATTATAACTTTGTTTAGATTAACTATGTAATCATTATAACTCAATAATATTTATATTTTCATCAAAATCAAAAAAAAATAAATAAATAAAATTGGTTCCCATCCAAACACAATTAATTTGACATGAATGTTTAAGATGGAGATTCCAATTGCCTCGTCAGCTTTTGTGGGAACAATTATTATTAGGTATTCATTCAAAATTCACTAATAAAAAAATACAATTTCATTTTGTGACATTTGTAATTTGTATTATATAAATACATATTTAAAAAAATGACTCTCAATATGGTACAGAATAATAATAATAATAAAATATCAAATTTCCTTCTCCAAATACATTTATTACAAAACCAGAAAGGTTAAAAATAATCAAATGCCGATGTGGATAATTAGACATTGCCAGATTCGTTTGGTCTAGAAAAGTCAAAGAGCAAGTGAGAGAAAAAGAAACGACAGCGTATTAACGAGTCCAGACTCCAGACCATGAAATATAGCCGTTGGTGATAGGAGTGTCTACTACTACCAGTCCGTTGCTACTCTCCTCAATTTCAAAAAGAAATTTGACCGTTGGAGAGATCCCCAAACGTTATACTCCTTTGCTCTCTCTCGTTCCTCTCATTACTCACATTAAAGTTTCCTTTCTTCTTCGTTCAAAGCATCGAAACCCTAAACATACCCCCAATTTCTCTTTTCTTCTCCACATTAGCCCCAATTGCAAACCGTCAATGGCTGCAGTTGACGAACCAAACTCCGGGATGATGATGATCGACGAGATCTACGAGTTCTCGGCGCCGAGATTCTTTGATTTCATCAACGGCGAGACTGACGAGGATTCCCGAAAGGCCGAGCTCTGGTTCGAAACCGCCCTTGCCTATGCCCCTTCTCGTATGTGTCTCTTCTTGATGCTTCTTTTACTTTGTTCTTGATTTCTTTTGTTACTTGAACTTATGGTAAAGACTATGACTTTGGAATCCAATCTGTTGAAGTGAATTTATGAGCGGTTCATGTGGAATTGGATGTGTGGAGTGGCGTTTGATTTGTATTAGGGTTTATTATATGATCGGGTTCGTTTGGTTGATGAGAAATTTGGAGGAAAGCGCGAGAATGTTTTGGTATTTACAAAATAGGTAACCGATTATGATTAGGTGGTATCAAAAGTAGAATTATCAATTGATGGCAGTTTGCCAATTTTTAGGCAATCAAACAGGGATTTGGGTATTTTCTTTGCTCCATCATTTTTTTTCTGTGTACCATGCTGAGTTGTATTGTTTTGAATTAGAATACTGTGATTACCAGTTAATGACAGTTTCTCAGCAACCAAACAGGGGATAGGATGGGGTTCAAGAAAATGGGGAGGTAACCAGACATTTTGATGTGATGTTACTACGTAGAGCTGAGTTCTCTTGTTGTGAATTAATATAGATTTGGTTAGAGAAACTCAAAGTTTTAGCATTACTTTTACTTGTTGCTAGAAATAAACTTTGAGTGAAATTGTACATTAAAACTTTTATGTTCTTCAGCCATGGTTAGAAGTCGACAACCAATGAATCTGTTGAGCTTTGTTCAGTGAAAATGCATTCAACCAATAATCGCCTAATGTTTGACAATTATTTAATTATAGTTTAAGCTCACTACTTGTTGATAAAACTTGCATTTATATATAATTGTTTTGGTGTCTCAAAATTTCAGCTTTTATGCCTAAAATCAAGGCTGGTAGATCTGTTACTATTGGAAGCTTATGTGATTTTAGTGAAGCAGACCAAATGCAGAAGGTGATGATCCATTCCCCATATATGGTATTTAACATTAAAGTCAATCAGTACTTGGATGAATTTGATTGCTAAATAGTGATGTTTTCTTGTAGAACTTGGAATCATCATGTTCAGGAGCCACAAATTGTCCCTCTGAAGCTGTTATCAAGAAAGAAGAAGTGACAACACCTAGTGAGACCAAAGATGCAAACATCCCAAACATTGTCGATGTGGTAATTTACTATTTAGCTACTGAAACTAGGTTTTTTGGTAGAATTTTGTTTTATTGGTTTCTATCCATTTTCTCATTACTCTACCTTTTCAGGTTTCTGCTGATAAGGAGAAATGTGAACCAGCCCAAGGAAAAGACAATGCATGCTCTCAAGAAAATGGGAGGTATGTTATTAATGTGTTTAAAGGTCAACTGTTGGTTTAGGATCATATCTGTGACTATGAATCTCAAATTGTCTTCTCCTTTCATGTTTTGTATATTGTTTCCTGCTTATGTTAGTTTTTTTGACAGAACTTCACCCCATGTGAAAACTGAACTAGCTGGTAACAAGGACAAAACTATCTCCTCTGTTCAAATTGGAACCGAAGTTTGTTGCACCCCTAACCCACCAGTAACTTCTCGAAAAGTAGACTTAGTGACTAATTCCAAGAAGCATCAGACAGCTAAAAAGATAGCTAGTTTGGTCAGGAACCCATCAGCACTGAAGCCAAGAAATCAATTACAGTCATCACAAGCCAAAGGCAACAAGCCATCTAGTGTGAGAAGGTTGGTTAGTGCCATCTAGTGCGATTGGTCTGCCTCAGAAAGCTAATGATACTGATCTGCTGAAACTGACTCTTCTGACTCAAATTTTGGTGCAGGGACACAAATTCAAAGGCCACTGGGGGGACTCCCAATCTTGCTCAAGAAAACCAAGCCATTAAGCGTCAGAAGTTGGATGGTGGAAGATCTAGACAGGTGATTGTTGTTGCTGCTTATCTACTTCCTTTACCTGTCACTCACTGCAAAAATGATATGTTTGCCTGATTTGGTTCTCCTGTTTCTCACCTTGGCAGATACTGAATGTCAAGCCTCAGAATTTGATGCATAAGTCAAAATTGGGTCTTCCAGAATTTGCAGCTGTTAATAAAACTAGTAAAAAAGAAGATAGAAAGGTTTGCTATTGTTTTCCGTATTTTTTACTCTGGAGTTCTTTCTGTGTTATTTGGGGACTGTGACTCATTAAATACATTGTGCTATTTTAAGGTTTATGTACGGGAACCAGCTGCACCATTTGTTTCAATGGCCGAGATGATGAAGAAGTTCCAGTCAAGTACCAGAGACCTGTCACTGCCCCAGCCTAATGGTTCTTCACATGTATGTGAAACTGAGAGCCCCCATCCTTTTGCTGTTCCTTTAGTTTCCTCCTTGTATCTGCTCCTTTCTTGCTTCTTTTTTTTTTCCTGGTTGTAGTCCTACTTTTTATTAAGGAGATTCTGCTTCTACCTTCCAGATGAAGCCCAAACTTAAATTGACAAGGCCCAAGGAACCTGAGTTCGAAACATCTCAGCGAGTTCGTCCTGACAGAGTGAAGAGTACAGCTGAGCTTGAGGAAGAAATGATGGCTAAAATTCCAAAATTTAAAGCCCGGCCACTGAATAAAAAGGTAATACATTGGAGCCATATGGAAGTTCCTTTTTGTACTTGGGGTATGAAAGTGTGGGGTCTTGAGTTGCTATTAGTGATAAGCTAGTAGCTGCATGGAATGTACTCGTAATAACTGCCTATAACTGTTGCTCTTGAGTACTGTTTCGCTAACTGGTACCGCCATGCTAGTGCTTGCCTCTGTTTAGCTAACCTGTGTTTAATTATTTGTAGTTTCTCTATTACACTTGTGTTATATTTGCATTCAATTGGTTCTTACACATGTTTATACAGATTTTAGACGCTCCAACATTGCCTGCATTACCAAGAACTGCACCCCAGCCACCACAGTTTCAGGTGAACTAAACTGCTTTAGGATTTCCATGCTATACTAAATGCAAGAATATATGCTAACGCTAACTATACTAATTCTCAACTGCTTTAGGAATTCCATCTGGTGACAATGGAAAGGGCCAACCAAAATGCAGAATCACCTTCAGTAGCTTCAACAGAGACATCTCACCAGGTTTAGAGTTGTTTCTTCTATTCAGCTAACTGTTGCCATTTTTGCATCATTCTTCACCCTCGTAAAATCATTATTATGACTGTTTCTCTTTTTCATTTACAAACAGCAAAATCAGTGGAAACCATGTCTCACTAATCCCAAAACCCCAGTCCTCCAGACATCACTCAGGGCCCGTCCACCAAAGGTGAAAAGCTCTTTTGAACTTGAGCTGGAGGAACTTGAAAAAATTCCCAAGTTCAAAGCCAAGCCTCTGAATAAAAAGGTATCTGTCCATGTCTCAAACTTTATATTTCGGCTGCAGAATATAATAGAGTTTTTCTAACAAAATCTTTCATGTTTTTATAGATACTTGAAAGTAAAGGGGGGCTGGGAATTTTTTGTAATGAAAAGAAGCAAATTACTAAACCGCAGGAATTTCATTTTGCAATAAATGAGAGGATTCCACCACCTGCTGCTAGTGTTGTTGATCTTTTTGACAAGGTAACAGTCAAAATGAATGTTGTTGAACTTGTATATCTTAGAAGCATTCTTTTCTTATCATTTTATTTCTTTCTTTCAGCTTTCTTTGAATTCAGAGCCTTGCCGTACGAACCAGTTACCGAGAAATACAAGACCAAACCCATTCAATCTCCAAACTGAGGTACTGTGGCATTCATCTTCTTCGTTGACGGATTTTTACACCTATTCTTTTTTGTCTGTTGCTTAGCGTTGTTGCTTTATGGACATCAGGAGAGAGGGGCTGAGAAAGAGAGGAAATTTTTCACCGAAGTTATGCAGAAGCAGTTGGAAGAGGAACAAGCCAGGATTCCAAAGGCTAACCCATATCCTTATACCACTGACTTCCCGGTGGTAAGATTATAGCTATCACTCGTCTCTTTACTTCTTTTAAAATCAGCAAATGAGAATTTGGCACTAAGATTTTACCTTGCATGCAGATTCCTCCAAAACCAGAGCCCAAGCAGCACACAAAACCAGAACCTTTCCAGTTGGAGAGTCTGGTTAGACATGAAGAAGAATTACAGAGGGAAATGGAGGAACGGAAAAGGATGGAAAAAGAAGAAGCCCAAAGAAGGATGTTTAAGGCCCAGCCAATTCTGAAAGAGTATGCACATTGCTATCTTCTTATCAAACATTTGATAGACTGATGGTGAAAATCTAGCATTGTTCAGTTATTTCTTGAGGGTTAAATCTAAGCACTGTATTTCTTCAATTGGTTAATCTAACAGGGACCCAATTCCAGTTCCAGAAAAGGTCCGCAGACCCCTCACCCAAGTTGAGGATTTCAATCTCCATGTAGATCATAGAGCCATGGACAGAGCAGAATTTGATAAAAAGGTATGTGTCTGGTTTCTCTATTCATGAACTAAGATTTTAGGTTTTAGTTACTTACCTAAAGAAGTTTCACAGATCAAGGAGAAAGAAATGATGTATAAAAGATATAGAGAGGAAAGCGAGGCTGCGAGAATGGTACGAGGGTCATTCTTCTTTCTTTCCTTTCAACATTATTGCTTTACTGGCAAATGTTAGGCAGTTTTTAAGTTCAACTTATTTGCAGATGGAGGAAGAGAAGGCATTGAAACAGTTAAGGCGAACACTGGTGCCCCATGCAAGACCAATGCCTAAATTTAGCCAGCCTTTCTTGCCCCAAAAGTAAGATAATTTATAAGCTCTGCCAACAGATGGAGTGTCTTCATGATTGATTGATTTATGTGTTTTTCATGATTATAGGTCTTCCAGGGAAGCAACAAAACCAAAGTCACCAAAACTGAAGGTGCTAGAGAGGAGGGAAAGGAGAAAATTTATCAGTACTTCGGCTGCAGCTGCTAATATGAGGTAAAATGGATCTTGCATTGAGAGGCAGGCAAGATTGTTCAAGAACCACTTGAACCCACCCTCCAAAATCACCGTTTATATGTACCTACCCTCCAAAATCATTCTGAAGCATATGTAACAATTTTTTCATTATTTGTAATCATTGTCATGCTTGTTTGTGTGTGCAAAAAAAAATCTTTCACCAAACATATTAAATGGAATGTGTGAATTTTTGCAGTGCATGTTACATGAGGTTTTGCTTCTCTATAAAATGAATAAGTAGACTACAATTTCCAAATATGGCATTTAGACCTAAAACACATTTCTAGTGTCTGCATATGCAGACATAAACATCCTGTGTATCAATTCTAAAAATCTCATTATCTACACAAAATAGTCCAAACACACCAACACAAGCCAAAGGACTCACCAAATCGCCTGCTGTTGGAAGTATATTTAGCTTAAGGCCTCCAAAGTTTTTTTTCCTCACAGAAGTTGCAGCTCAATGTTGTCTGGATTCACCAACAGAGGAACAGAATCTGGATATATTTAGCTTAAGGCCTCCGAAGTTTCTTTTCCTCACAGAAGATGCAGCTCAATGTTGTCTGGATTCACCAACAGACGAACAGAGTCTGGATGATTCATCAGGTGGAAGGATATTTAGCCTTTCCTAAGACCTGCCGAAGTTTCTTTCCCTCGCAGAAGATGCAGCTCATTGTTGCCTGGATTCACCAACAGAGGAACAGAATCTGGATGATTCATCAGGTGGAAGGATTCTGGGCAGACTTCTCAACATGTATGGAAGGCTACTGACAGGCAAGATACTGTTTTCAATATATGCAAACATGAAGTTAGACACAAAAAAAAAGTCCAGAGATTCAGAATATTGTGTCAAAATAACATCTAGCTACTAAGCCAGGTTATGCAACTATGTTCTGATGATGCTACAGCATACTTTAACAGAGCTAGATGATACAAAACAGAATAAGCCATGTCAAAAAATGTAACACTCACATTGAAAGAAAAAGTTACTAATTCTCCAAAAGGTGTAAACCATAACTTAACTTCTACTTTCTCAGAATCTAAAAGTAGGTTTGCAGGAGAGGAATCTCACTTCATATAGTGACCAGCAGCAAAGGTACGACTGCTGCAAACTTGGTGTTGGTGTACACTTCCAAAGAAAGAGGCATGATATGAACCCACAGATAAAATACGCGCTGGATATACAGAAAAGCCAGATAAAAACACCAGGGAGCTAGATCAAATCATTGCAGTACTTCAAGAAACCCTTCCGAGATCCCACAAAGGTGAGAGACTTGTGCCGCTGGGCCACCTCCCTTGAAACTTGAGAGTACCAGTTAGTAAGAAACTGCGGGCAGCAAACGACCTATGGCTGTTGACATAATCGTTACTCTAAAAATGGTTCAACAGCAAATGACCTATACCTCACCATTGCTTTCATCTAAGCTCCGAAGATAACCAACCAACTTAGATAAACGATTGTTTTGGGAATTCTTATTGTTGGAACCACTAGATATACCATGGCGTGTATGACTTCGAGCACTGCCCCTACCCCAAACCAGCAGTTCTGGGCTCCATATCATCCCAGGAGAAACTCCTCTGCTTTCTCGGCTTACATCTAAATCATTTTCAAGACATCCGCCATCTGAATTGACAGCTGATGAAGAAGATTGAGGGGGACGAGTTCTCGAACGCCTATTATTATACCTTTGTTGACACAATTCTGTACTACGTTCATCAGTAGAAGATGAATCTTTGCCTCCATTATTATCATTTTCATCCTCATTATCTTCATATTTTCGAAGCTCAGTGCCTCGGCTGTTTCTTCTCCTTCTTGAACGAGCATTCTGATAATTACGCTGTGATCGCGTCATAAATGCACCTGCTGCATCTTTACCCAAAGCACGTCTTCTAGCCAGAGCTTCTGCTTGTCGTTGAGAAATTTGGGCAATTGCTGCCTGAATCTGTCCAGCAAAGAATTGAATAATAAAGGATGACAAGAAGGAACATATTAGTATGCAGCTATGCGATACTCCTACAGCAGTAACAGATTCTTAGGACATTGCCGCTTATTACCCCCACCCCTACCATGAATATAACAAAATGAATCAAATTATTGAGAAACGACTTATCCACATGCAGATGCAGTGTCGTACATACAACTCATGCTTAATTACAGGTCCAACTTTGAATAGGAACCAAATGCCCTCAAGTACTTCTCTGTACACCGCGTCCTAAATTGACCAAGCTAAGAACTCCTACTTTATTTTATCTGTTGAATTGTGACATGCCAAATCGTTGAAACTGAGCATAAAATCGGCATTATTAAGCTCCAATGGTCATTTTGAACTACTTTCAAATATGATAAATGTAATGAAATGTGCCTTCAATAACCGTTTTCCTATACAGGTCCCAGAAGGAACACTAAAGCATCCAAACAAGAAGGCAGGGAATAAAGATAAATGCATGCCAAATTAATATAATATGTGTGTGTGTGTGTCTGAGTGTGTGTGTGCCCTTGTCTCTCACTTGTTTATTGCGATTCCTCTCCTCTTCATGAAAAGCCAATTCCTGAAACCAAATATGTCCAACAAAGTGGTGTTTGAGAAGCATAAACAATAAAGAAACATAAAAATGCAAAACAGAGAAGAGGGCAAAGTTTTACCTGCTCCTCATATTTATCTATATCTGGGTATAAAGCTGCAATTAGAGCATCATAGTTTGGGTCATCTCTCAAAGAACGTCGACTAGCACAATGCGTGCGGCAAGCAGGACATTCATTGTTCCTGTAACGAAGTATCAACCCAAGTAAACAAGTTCTGATTAGCTTACAAGGTACACTATTTTAACTTGTAGCCTCAAATGATCAATCTCAGATAAGAAGAAAATTGTGAAAGATGCTAGTTATGCTGACTCAAATAACCACAGAAGTAAAAGATTTTCTTTACATACCCCATACGCATTGATTTGTCAATGCACTCCCGGCAAAAGCGGTGAAGACATTCCATCACAGTTCTTGTTTTCTTAATGATTCCTGTTCATGTGAATGACATTACCCATTTTTTCTAAACAATATTGATATTTAAGGATTGATGTGAACACTAAATAATTTTAATAAAGAATACAAAATTTAATTAGCTGTAGATGTTGAAGTATTCTTCTTAATTGAAATCTATATCTGCAACGTATGCATATCAAATTAGCTTTATAAACAGAAGTATTTAGAATTAACCAATATCTGCAACGCCATAAGGTATTGAGATACATGTAACCTTTACTACAGATGTGCAGGTTCATATATAAGTATATCATAAACAAGTTTACATTCATGTGTTTAGGGTAGTTTATGCAGACAGAAAAAGAAAGAAAAAAAAAAGGACGTGCATAAGAAAAACATTAGATCTGAATAGAGGCAGTTATGCTGCAGCCTTTATAGTCCAGTTTGGTAAAATCTCACACAATCTAGTTATCTGGAAGCAAATATGGAACTTAAAGATATGATAATTTGGAGTAGTTGGCCTCTACCTGATTCTGGCAAAGAAAAAAGCCTTAATTTGTCAAGTTTTCTAAGCCTTTAGTGAGACATGAAAGCAAAAATTCTTATTCATAACATTCTTCCCTCAGTAAGATGCTCACTCATGTCTACCCCCTTCCCTCATCGAAAGGCTTTTGTGAACAACTGCAAGTTTTCATTGTGAATTCAATGCTCAAAACTATTTCTTTAGTATAGACATTTAGATTGCAGCAAATTGCAGTCCTCAGATAATATGTTGTATCTTGTAATACTCAAGATTGGTTACAAAACATTTGAATTCAAGTAATCAAATAACAAGCTACATGAGCACACCCATGGCAGGCAAAAGCTGTCATGAGTGTTCAATTCAACCATATCATGCTTCATACAAAAGGGTTGCATTGGATTCAAAACAAGAAGTACCTAGACAAATTGGACACTGAACATCTTTACGAATTTCTGGTAGTTCTACAGAGATGAATCTGCAATGGAATGTAAAGTTAGCACAATGCGCACTACAAAGGTCACAAGATCAACTGGTCGACATTAAGAACAACGAGAGGATGGCAGAAAAAATAACCTATTTACTATAATCATTAAAAGATGTAACTACTATAATATTCAGTTATTCACTCTTCATGGTTCGAATGGATTCGCATCAAACGGATATACCTACCATAACACAACCCTCCTAAAGCTGAAAAATTCATGGTTAATATTTTCATTTTCAAAGATAATTTGGTGTTGAAAGATCCAATTAGCAGTCAACCTATTGATTCTTCAACCAAATCATTAAGGGGAGCTACTCCATCTCACCTTTCTTCTCAGTGCACCGCAAAACTCATTAGAAGAGGGTAGAAGGCTACCAGCTATCATGTTGTTAATAAAAAAACTCTAAAGCATCAACCTTTTTATGTCAGTTTTTTCGTCATTATTTCACTTTTAATACTAACGTCATCTATTGATCATTTGAGAAACAGGTTATAGTAGTTGCAAAGAAAATGGCCGCCGAAAAAAATACTTCAGGACTTCTTCTACACTGGCAAGCTTCTAATGACAAGTGAAGACAAAACATCATGTCATCATGAGAAGAAGAAATTGATCCTTTTAGACTTTTAGTATTGTTGGTGTGCATTTTAGAGACAACCAGGAAGGTATAAAACTATAAATCCCAACATGTTGCACCTGCCTATAAAAAAAACATATATGTTGCACCATATGCATCAAATCAACCATAACAAAAACATGAAATCAATGCCAGAATTAACAATAACTCAAACACCCAAAACTAACATTCCAATCCAAACACATCCCATCCCCTTTACAAGCAACATGAACCCATCAACAGAAAAGTCATCCACATGCTCGACTCCTTCACGAAGCCATCATGAAACAGCAAAATCCAGCAGACCCACAAATCGAACAGAGCAACAAACATGAATACACACAGAACAAGCCATCAAGCTACACGTAAAAGAAGTAAAGCATTAAGCTTTGAAAACGTAAGAGAAAAAATACTCTGGTTTCTCATCACTGCTCGGAGATGTGCTGCTGCTGCCGCTGCTCTCGGAATCTGAAAACATCGCAATCGCCACAATCAATTGCGACCCATCACATCTAGATCAAATTGATTACAATCGGAAGTGTATATACATACACGTATACGACGTACATATACACGGAGAGAGAGAAAGAAGGGAAAAATACGGTGACCCACCTTCAGCTTTAGCTTCCTCTACCCCTTGCTGCCTCGGGTGCTCCTCATGGTCCTCTGGTACTGCATCTTGTGCTTCTTCTTCGAGTTCTGGTTCTTGGCGGGGCTGCTTGGCGAGGTGGTTTTGTATGGGATCTTCATCGAGACGAGACTCGGAAGAGGAGCGCTTGTGGGCAGGCATTTGTGAGCGTGAATTGAGTGAATGTGGTGCGATCTGAGGAGGGTGTGAAGGGAAGAGGAAGAGCAGGACGAAGAAGAAAGAAGAAGAGTTGAGAATTAAGATGTTACGGCAAGGTGAAGGTGCGCGACTAAAAGCTACACATGTTAGCTCGGTGGAAGGACCCTCTCTCCCTCAAGGGTATTTTCGTTATTTTAGTTATGTGCATTTGGAATTAATGGTCTTCTCACTTTTCTTTTTTGGGTCTCTAATGGAATTTAATTGTAGTATACACTGTCTTCCACAATTTAAAAAAATGGATTAAGTGCAAAAATTATATTTTGATTAGGTTAAATGGGGATCATTAAAAATGTTTGTCTTTTTGTTTATGTGTAAAACCAAGACAAATTAAGTGTGATTCTGAGCTTAATTGTCAAGTTGTTATTTCGTTTAGGAATAAAGGTCCAATAGGTCCCCCAACTTTCCAAAAGTCACT